>JAVLUX010000006.1:37450000-37547500 GCA_032164185.1 Moxostoma hubbsi
CTCCAAGTCCCTCTATAACTCATTGGCTGTGAAACCATTGATTGTGTAAACTGACAACAATTGTATTAATTTATGCAATAAGGTACAAGAGGCCTGCAACCTGTCCAGTTCACATTAGCACAGAATTAAGTGCCTCAATGCTTTTATAAAAAGGTTACAACATAACAAATGTATATAGGACAGACGTTTAAGTTAAAAGTTTTTAGGGAAATTCATTAAGAGCTATACTTCTGCGAGAAGATATGACAATTTAGCAGTATCACACGTGCAAAAAGTGCTGCTGTTCTGAATATCAGAACAGTGAAGCATCCCAGTGCTGTTATACTGAATATCGGAATATCCGATTGGTCAATCAGATTTGATGACCAGAACCACCTGTTGGAAAATAGTGGCCTCTATTGGAGCTGCACAGTGATGGGACTAAATAGGTAATTAGGTAGGACTTCAAATTTATGATGAAAATCAAAATAGCTGATTATTTAGCTTGATATTGTAATTGTGATTATTCATTTCAAATAAGATACTTCTTGTGGGGCACCTATGCCATATATTTTTATGTAGGCTACATATGCAAAACAACCTGAGAACTGTTCCTGAATTTCTTTATTGCATTAAAAAAAAAGTGTTTTCAAGTTTTGTTTACATTTTGAATAAATTCTACACAGGAAGTGTGCAACACAACAATACTACAATTCTAGGTTGTGGTTTCTGTTGTTAATAGACTAATTCAAACAGATTTTCTGATCGTCTATTGCATTCATGCACACAACGGGCCAAAACTTTGTAAATACAAAATCTTGACTACAGGAATAGATCAAAATTGAATGGTGAAATTTAAACATTTAAAAATTAGGCCTAGTTAATTGCAGCAGATGTATTTGTATTCTCGATTACTTTTTCGATTAATTCTATAGCCCTATCATTAGGTGTTATGCATCATAGTTGTTAATATATTGTTTAATTTAGCAAGAATGGAATTGAGTAGGACAGGAATTTGGCAATTTAGTGTGTATAAGTCTTCAAAAATAAAAATGCTAGAAAAATAAGAGAATGCTCTCACACTTGCTCTCACACTTACCCACATAAGAATTGCATGGCTTTCTGACAGCTGGCTGTTGGAACAGCATATATACAGCCAAATTCCAGTTGAATTCACACCCATATTTCATAGTAGTGATGAAACAAATGTTTTTTTTCTGCTGTGATAAGAAAAGTATATATGTGTCTATGTGTAGATTCTTAAACAACTTCATATAAAAAGGCCAATATCCTAAATTATAGGCTAGTCTTAAAGGGGTTTTAACCAATCATGAAATTTATTTCAACCACAATCCATCCTCTCTTTCTCTCTCCATCATCATCCTTTTCTCTTTAAACACACCTTGCACCTGTAAGAACCTCAAAAAGCATAACAGACGTTTATTCTTTTTTCCTTCTCTCTGAAGACGATGCCAGGTCAGTGCTGGAGCAGAGAAAACCTCCAGGTCTCCTTTTAAAACTCGTCCCTGTTCCCGGGCTGAAAGGAAACGTACATGCTTTCTGAATGGTTTATTGAGAGGAAGGGATGAGGATTTGTGCTAATGCTCAAACAGCGCTCGCCTTTACTGGTTTAAACAATGATCAGGTGCATAGTCCAATTAAAACAGCTTACTGACACTACAAAGCCCAGCGCTCATCTCCCGTGCTGCACCTTGCCTGCTGAACAACCCTCTATGTGTGTGTTAGAGAGATGCAGACCTACTCAAAGTGAAAACTGAAGAGCCCTTCAGGGACAACGGCTTGATTTTGAGAATGGAGCAACAGTTGTCTTCATGCTAAGTGGAGTTCAGAAACGTTCTGATTTGGGCCCAAGTGTCTCATAGAGCCAAGTGTGCTAAAATAGTTGCTGTTGTTCACCAAGACTGGGAGTGGACTCACAAAAAAAACAAAAAAAAAAACACCACCAGCTCTGGGGACCAGCTGGGCCCTCATAATGCAAGCTTCACCATCCTTACACAAGAGTAATGGAGCCGGATAAACATGGCATGACTATCTCAAGTGTCTGCTTTGAACACAGGGTTTGAGACGAGATAATCTCTAGCTCCAAAACATTTAACACTTTTCCACCATCGGGCTGAATGGTTCAGAGCGTTTCCAGAAGCATTTCCACTTGAGCATGGTACGATTATTAACCGTTCTCGGCACAGATTTTTCTACATATATTTAGGGCACCAACTCCCTAGGAGGCACTAGAAACTCCAACGGCTGCCCTTACTCGCAAGTTATACGTTATTCAAACACCCGATAGCAGTCGCGGAACATAGACGATCGCCTAGCACGCACTTTTGCACAACGCTTCGCCCAAAGAATACTTTGGTCAGACACAATCGCTAGGCGTCTGTGTACAGGACACATTACAGACATTTCGTCTGAGTGCTTGAGCACTGAATGCTTGCTCCCCAATTTTTTATCACTGTGTGTATTCTGGACTCTCAGCATGCACATGTGACTGCAATTATTTGCACTAATTAGTGGGTCCTCAAGGTGGGAACACTCACAGTTGAGTCTTTGCCATCACAAAGAAGCACTAAACATCACAAACAAGCACTAGAAGATGTAATAACCTCTAAACAACAGGAGACACATGTTGGAAAAACAACAGCGGACGTGCACGTCAAGAGCGTGATTGATGTGGAGATACCTGCATTTGTATAACTTAAGTCTAAAGGAATAATAATTTTTAAAAAAAAGACCCTTATGGGTATAATTTCTTAATGATAAATAGTCTCTCATAGCAGTTTTACCGACTGTCTGTGTATGCACGCACAGTCAAATAATTTGAAATAATAGTCAGTATAATTTTAAAGGTTAGCTTTCGACTGTACGCACACAGACGCTAAACGTTTGTATCAAAACCACAGCATACTTTAGGCTTAAGCAGGGCTGGACTGGTAATCTGGAATATCGGGCATTTTCCCAGTGGCCCGACACATTTTCGATCTGATTAGGGGCGGACTGGCCATCGGGAGAACCGAGCGGGCCGGTGGGTCGGCCACGAAACGGGCCGTGATAAGCCAAAATGAGCTGCCGCGTTATGCAGAACGGACCACAAAATGGCACCACGATATGCAAAAAAGGGCAGTGAATCCAGCCTGCTGCAAGCCTGCTGTGAGCAGGCTAAAAAAAAAAAAAGTAGCAGTACTCATACTCATTTTTCAAAAAATTGTATCAGGACATCCCTAGTAGAAAGCATGGCTACAGCTCCTTAATCCATTTGGTCACCTCTAACACATTCCCTTCGTTTCTGTTAAGAGTCAGCAGAGGGGATTCTACACCCTTCAAATGATCTTGAACTGTCCATATGTACACATGCATGTTCACACACACATGCACACAGGCGGAGGGGGAGTGCATGTGCCCGAGCCCACCAGAAATCAGTTTCTTTTTTTGATTTTATGGGACCTGATAGCCCTTGTTCTCCCTCTCTTTCTGGCTCTGCACAGCATTGAAGATAATAAGACTGTATACCTACAGCAGAATAAGCCACAGGAGGCCTAACACTGCCCCTCCCTTTATGCATACATTTGCGTTTACAGGCAAATATCAGTTTGATGAGAAGGTGAAATAAGCAATAGGGTAAATGGACAGGGAAAGTCAGTGTGAGAAAATTAGAGGAGGATAGGGTGGACAAAAGAGATAATGGGATGAGGAATGAGAGAGAGAGAGAGAGAGAGAGAGAGAGAGAGAGAGAGGTTCTATATTGAGAGCAGATGGTGTTGAACTCTGGGGATTTCAGTGTGCCGAGCTTCTCTCATTATCAAAGCAGCCTATCTGATCTCAGTCAATATCACACATACCCCGCTACTGTATATCCCACCAGTCAATATCACATGTACACTCAGGTAAAGTACCTCTGATAATCCATCCATTCAATATAACACTGAGATACATTCATACATCTGGACAAATCACGAAACAGAAAAGGAGACGATAATACAAAGATTTGCTTAATGACAAAAGGCCCCAAGAAAGCTCTTACACACACACACACACACACACACACACACACAATTCTAGTTGATGCATTGGCAGCAGCAGGCAGGCAAGACAGGTTGCTTTATGCCTACTCTATCAGACAGGCATTTCCAGTCTTTTAATAAAGTGTGGGTGCGTGTGGTTCAGCTTGGTTACAAAGAGCGACTGCCAGTAGGCAAACACACCTGAGATACTACACTCAACATCGAACCCCCTCCCCACATGCATGCACAGACTTCACACACACACACACACACACCTTGTGCTCATTGTTTCTTCCAGCTGTTATGTCATCAAAGCACAGCTCCTGTCTCCTAACAGTTTACAAGCCATGGCTTCAATAACTTCAGGTGTGTGATCACATGTGCGCATTTGTATTTGGTCCTTCCATTTTGTTGTGTGGGGCTATAAAAGGAAGTGCTGTGGCTGATTAAGCCCATCATGTGGGAGGAAATTAGGACACCAGCGGCTTGAACACTTTTTTTTTGTTGATATTTTGGAATTTTCATTGCTCCAAAATGACTGGCTAAAGAAACCATAAAGCACCATGACGCTGTTAGACACATAGGGCAATGCAGGTCAATTATGAACTTAAACCCCAAAGTCGGAGGAAAACCAATGTCCCACACTGTAAGGAAAAAATGCTGTGCTATTTTTGCCCAGTGGATAATGACATTAAGTGTCTAAAACAGAAGAAAATAGTCACAGCTTGTGTAATTTAATGAATGCAAGTTTGTCTGCAAACACATGAGCTTATGCCGTAGTTCAACATTGCATCATGTCAAATCAACTGCTTAAGCTATATCAAGGTGCCAAGAGCCAATCAGAATGCTTAGATCACTGTGGCATTCATCAGACTTTGTGGAAACATTAAAATAATGCAATAAATTGTATAAACAAAAATGGAAGTTCATTGTCTATTTATGAAGATGCAAAAAATGTTAAGGGGACACAAGGTATGGGACTTGGGAAAGCACTGATTGTCTCCACAAAAGTGGGGAGTTTAAAAAGTGGGGGTTGTACTATTCCAGGTACAATACAAGTTAAGCTCAATCGACAACATTTGAGACATAATATTGATTACCACAAAAAATAATTTTCCTAAAAATTTGCACAAATCTGTGTTACAGTGAGGTACTTACAATGGAAGTGAAGGGGCGACAAGCCATAAATGTTAAAATACTCACGGTTTCAAAAGTATAGCCACAAGACATTAACAATGTGTGTGTGTTAAAACTAGGGCTGAAATGAATAATCGTCATTATCGACAACGTCTACAATAAAAAAAAATTGGCGACAAACATTTCCGTTGTCGAATGGTCGGTTGATCTCTTTTAATGTAACATGAGATCACATTAAACTGTAATGATGAATCGTGAGAGCAGCACTGCAGTTCGCGCCAGACTGAGGAGAGGAAGAACTACACAGCTCACAGTCCAGATCCACTCAACTTTTTATACAGCTTAAGGTGATGTAGATCGCAAAGTATGAGGGAATTATAAAATAAAAATACAAAATAAATACAGAAGCACTCTTGTTGTGGAATAAGTGAAGCTGGAGCTGCCGCTCCGCTAAAGAAAAACTTGCAAGTCAAGCGTCTTTAAAGGAAACACCCCAACGTTGCATCTTAAATGCAGTTATAGTTAATGCATTAGAGCTTTATTAAAGTTAAAATCATATGGAAGCAGATCATGTAAATAACTACAAACTCAGAAACTGGTTTTTCTCTGTGCGGTCAGTGCCTCTTCTATGAGGTGTGCGAATGTCCCGATCTATGGGGGAGAGATTGAAACTACGCGGCTGCTCGTCACCTCACCTTGCTGCAGCTAGATTATAACGTGATGGCTCGTGACTTATTGAATCATAATACATGTCCACTGTGCATTTCTTAATTAGAGTGTGTTTGTTGTTTTGTGAGTTAAAGATGGATTGAAGTGAACAGAAATATGAGAGAGGGTAGTCTTCACCCCATTAAACACTGCAACAAAATACATTTTTGATTTTTAATTTTGGCTTGTTTTCCAATATAAATATCTAAAATTCCTTTAAAACAACGTACATTTACTTTACCAGCTGTACTGCAGAAGAAGAAACAAAATTTCTGAGAATATAGAATATAATTTAAATATATGTTTTTTTTATAAATATCTAATAATCCTTTTTTTTTATTTAAAAAAAATAAAAGTGTAGTGTTAACATGATTTCAGTGTGATGAAATCGATTACCATTTCTGTGTAAAATTAAAGCCAATTTTACAACTTGTTGCTATGAAGATGTAACATCAGCAACCCCTAAAACGACTATTTAAACAACTTTACAGCTCAAATAATACATACGTTTTACCAGAAGAATTATTGTAAGTGCTTTTATAAAATTATAACCTTCACATTTTTGCCTTTAAAATCTCCAAAGTTCAGGCCACATTCACCTTCAATGCAAGTGCCTCACTGCAACCTCGGTTTTTGCTACTATTAAAGAAAAGAATGGATGAGTCAAAATAAATGTTTGTGGTAAACAACATTATGCCACAAATGCTGTCGATTGAGCTTAACTTGTATTAAACCTGGAATATTCCTCTCTGTCTCTTATATGGTCACACAATATAATAGTAATTTTCTGTCAAAGTCTTTAGTATCTATAGTATGTGGACCTGGTTAGAGGGGTGGGTAGGTGCAGTGGCGCCTCTAGGATTTTCTGTATGGGGTGGCCAGTGGGCAACAGTAAAAATTTGAAGGTAACACAAATAAATGTGTGTTTGTGCGTGTGTGTGTTAATAATTAAATGGTGTGCATGATTTATTAACACTTGTGCTGTCTTTAATTTTTTTTTAACCTAATTTGGTCTTCCAGGTCAAAAATGACCGGTCAATTAAAAAATGGCTTATAAATCTCTCATTATGCAATATTTTCACCCAAGATTTGATTCAATCTTTTTGTAAACATGTTTTCATTCAATTAGCACAAGTTTTGTATTTCTTTTTGGAAGTTACTGATCGTAGGCCTCACTGACCTGAGCTTATGCACCTCGGTTTTTGAGTGCTATATACTATATATCAATTAATGTTTAAACAGGAAGTTTGTTAGGAAACACTTTTATTTAGTAAATATCGCACAAAGCTATGCTTGTGGTCTTCCCGGTCAAAAATGACCAGTCTAATAAAATTGCTTCTAAATCTTTCATTATGCTATATTGTCACCAAATATTGGATTAGATCTTTTTGTCAACTTGTTTTCTTTCAATTATGACAGGTTATGTATTTCTGTTTGGAACTTATTGATCATAGGCCTATGAGGATAATTATGGCAATTTTAAACAAAATATTAAAACATGCTGTCCTATATATCACACTAGTGTGCTTTATTTTTTAACAGGGAAGTTTGTTTTTGAAGCACTTTTATTTTGTTAAAAAACAAATAATAATAATAATACAAAATAATTTAAATAAAAATGGCAGAATGTCACAACTGTGATGTTCCTGATCAAAAATGACTGGCCACTGAAAATGAATGGGGAAGATCCCAAAAACAAGACTTATATTTTGAAATGAACCAGGGCAATTGGTCTAGTGTCATGATCAAGGATGTGATTAAGAGCCTCACAGAGAACCTCTTAGTCATTGTGCTGCCACAAAGTGAATGATGAGCAAGGCCCTATGAGGCTTTATATACCTTAGCTGTTGGAAAGCTTCTGTATATTAGTAAACATTAGCCGTGTTTCCACTATCGGGCAAAATGAGGGCGTGCTAGTGCATGCCAGGGCCAGTTGCGTTCCCATTGTCACTTCCGGGGCTTCATCATGCCTCCACAGAGCGTTCTTGGGCAAACAGCCAATGGCCTTTGTCCTGCAGATTACCCTTAGGGCAAACAAGGCCAACCGGGGATTGAGACAGGTACAATGTCAAAGGAACAGTTTCGCCGAACTTGCCAGGATATGCATCCAGCGCACAATAGTACAGGTTCGGGAAAAGAATAAATTAAAAAAATGCAGGCACAGTACAAATCTGTTAAAATGCACAATGGACAAAGCAGTGCCTAAAGAAATTACTTTCCATGGTTCGGTGAACTTTCATAGACGCTGGGCTGGGACATCGTCCCGCTGTTAGTGGAGAGATCACTCGGGACTCCATGTCAGTTACAGTCGATGAGTTATCACTAATATATCTTGATAGCTAGATAATGTTTACATTCAATATAAACCGATATTCAAGATAACTACATAGCATCATACCTCAGCTTGACCTCCCCTTTTGCTAGTGAAATGGGCAAGGTGTGTGGCATTGGCACCAGCTATTGGCCCCGGCTGGCCAGTTGATATCTCTGGCTTGCACTGGCCCGATAGTGGAAAACACCTATTGATCTGCTTCTTTATGAGAGAATTAAAATTCCTAAACACACTGGCATATTATTTTGTCTGAAAGGTGTGATAAAAGATTGTGAAAGAAAGATTCTATCGGAGTGGGGTCTCCAATGTGTGTGTGTGCCTTTCTATGAGAATGTTGGATGAATAAATGGATGTTGGATAAAGTTCAGGGTAGGATAAAATCCTCTGTGAAAAAGAAAACATGTAATACTTTAGAGTATTGAAAGAGTTTGTGCATGTGCGTGCACACGAATGCGTGTGTGCACAGGTTTGAGGCCTTTATGTTTGCAAGCACACATGCACATATGTGCTCATCTATTTGATGAACATGCTCCTGAACACTAAATTGTTCTCTTATTTTTGATCTTACCCATTAATTTTCAATGGCTGGTCATTTGTGAACGGGAACACCACAGGTGCAACTTTGTGCAATTATTTACTAAATAAAAGCATTTCAAAACAAACTTCCAGGTTAAAAAAAAAAGTACACTAGTGTGATATAAGTTGACAAAAAGATCTAATCCAATTTTTGGTAATGATATGCCATAATGAGAGATTTATAATAAATTTTTAATAAGCCAGTAATTTTTGACCAGGAACACCTAAAATGTAATAAAGTGAAAAATGTATACACTGTGTGAACAAAGTCAGACATTTTTAGTCTACTAGAATTACATTAACTAGCATTTTCAAGCTAAAGAAAAGCCTCCTCTGGTCAAAATGACCGAAAGACAAAATTAGGGTTAATTAAACAAGTTAAACTAGGTCAATTAACATTGTTTTCAATGTATATATGACGTCTTACAAAGGTCCTGAAGCCAATTGCGAACAGACGATGATCAACAATATTGGGAAATGGCAAAACCATGGATCTAGGACGTCGCTAAATATATTAAACAGTGGCCAGGGTGTGAAAATAGCACCCACCACCCGCAAAATGCAACAAGGCTGAATCCAGTCCGCAAGCTCCTCGTCCAAATGCAATTCATGTAATTTTGCTCATCTACCCGCAACTGGCAGGCATCCTGTAAGAGGTCTCGGAGTGACACATGACAAGAAATGCTGTTAGTCACAAAGACACTTGCTTGAAGAAACAAACTATTATATTTTAAAAAAAATAGACAAAAGAAAAGCTGTCAATGCTTGAGTCTGATTTGCTGTTTGCTCAGAGACGTGCAGCACGAACCTGTAATGTGGAACACAGCATGACAGTTTAGCACAGTTTCCTAGAACAAGTGCATGTAAAGAGTTTTCACTCTTTATTTCTCCGTTTCGTTCATATGAAAACTGTTTGTAAATTATCTCGGGAGGTGCTGCGAGTTTACTCTGCTGGTTCAGTAATATATGTCTTTTTATTAAAGAAACAAAGACAAACGTGATTAAATCATAAAATAATACAAGACACGTTCACCTTGAACCTAAAAATGAGTTCTATTTTATTTTCTTTAGGCAGCATTAACTGTATAACCAAAATGCAATACAAACACAAATTTGATAAGAACACATTTGGCAGCATTATTTTTGGGAACACAAGAGAATTTATTAGGCTTTATTATTATTATATTTACATTTTGATTGTCTTCAGTTCTTAATCAGTAGGCTATTAGTAATTTTCCACCTTGTGTCATTGACGGATGCTTGCGTGATGGCAAATGGAGCCATTGGAGACAGTAAATGTTTGGATTTGGGGTCCAAACAAAACATTTTGATCACTTCATTATTTTATTGTTTTTTTTTTGTTTAGTTTAAAGTGCAATTTGAATTTAGAAATGTTTATGTTTTTCGTGTTTCAATAAATGATTTACATTTTGAAAGCAAAATCCATAAAGCAAAAAAAAAAAATTTAACAACCCTCGGAAGGGGCAATGTAATCAGATATCACGATGTTTACCTGATAACCCTAATGTAAACTCTTTTCATACAGAGGCAATAGCATACTATTAGATTACCATAGAGTCTCCTTTTACAAGTGTTAACAATAATTGTCCAGCAGCCAGTCAATGTGAACACAAGTATGTAACATATGTGACTAGGAAAACAAAAGTAGCTGACTGTAAATGCGTCTTCACATGATGCCGTTATCATGAGCGCACGAAAACGCGCACCTTCAATCAGCTGTGCGGGAGAATCAACAAGCCGCAAATGAACTGATTCATTGTTTCCAGCCATTAAATATATTTATACCAAATCTGTGCATTAAATGGTTTGTGAAACGCACATTTTAATTGTAAACCATATTCAAATTTCAGATGCACCGTTTTTTTCACGTTGAGAAATGCAACGTTTTTTTCATTATACAAAATTATGATAAAAAAGCTATAGGCCCTACACCTTCCACGTCACATGGACCCAGTCTTGGGTGAATGGGAAATGAAACCAGGCCTGTTTATGGAAGACAAATGTATTTCACATCCAAGTTCTTATTACGGTTACATTGACTTTCAGTTTACCTGGGAAAAAAATCTATACATTTAAATATGTTGTATAAATGCTTTGTTGTTTTTTCAACGTCAAGTTCACAGCACTCATCTTTAGTGATGGAAAGATCGGATCATTTTACTGACTTGAATATTTGAGTCTCATTCATCAAAATGAACGAATCTTTATTCTAGTCATTTCGTTCATTTAATCAGAATTAAATTAAAATGTAGTAGCCAATAGCCAAATCCGCCCCAACACGTCTACTTAAGCAAACTTTGATTATAGTCCCAATAAGGAAATATGTATAATGCAGCCAAGGACAAATTATGACAAAGAGAAATTATTAGATCACCTCTGAAGACTCGAGATAAACTAATAATTTCTGTTTCCTGCGTGAGCAACGCATAGCGTATACGACTGTCACATGACAAAAGAACGAATGACTTAGACCAGATGACTTGAGGTGAACTAGTCATTTCTGTTTCCTGTGTGAGCAATGCATTGGCTGTGTCTCATTTCGAAGGCTGCGTGCTAGGTAGGAAGCGTCCTTTGAAGGCGGCAGTATACGGAGCGTCCTCCTTTAAACAAGTCTTGTTTAAATGAGATGGCCCTCGCAGAATGAACGGAAACAGAACGTAACATGGTTGCTATGACAGCACGCCACTCTTTAACAAGCGTGAGCTCTTTGAGTGAGAAGGGAACAAAGTCCATCACGATGGGAACGTATGAGGTACATTTTAGGAGAGTTGTAATGATCTAAAGAGAAAATAAAATAGATTTTACAGGTGTACTTTTAGTCTAATACTTTATTTTAATTATATATTAATATAATTAAACATATTATATACTCTGCACCCATTCCTTGCATTTGAACATCATATTTACGGGCAAACTGGCGTTATTCTTTTTAGACTTTTCAGTAGAAGCAAAGAATTGTGGGTTGCGAGTGCCCACAAAGATACACCTCATGCATCTTCCGAATTCCTGTGAAAGAAGGTCGCATTCAAAGTGTCCTGCTCGCTTTTCTGAAATGAAACAGCCTCGATGATGTATGCAGCTGACAAATGCGACCTCCAGAGGACGCAGCCATCCAAACGGGACACAGCCATAGCATATACGGCTGTCAGGTACAAAAGAACGAACGTCTCGGACCTGGGTAGGGTTGCACCAACTGTGCGTAAATTCTCATGTCATTTTGGATGTAAAGTTCACACTAAGGGATTAGAAACTACTAGTTAGTAAGTAACCAAGTCAGTGCTTAATTTGATTGCCCCACCTGTTCTTAAGGCAAGACTTAACTAGAAAGTCATAAGATCTCTGTAATGCGTAGTCGCATAATATGAAGTTTACTTGTATTGATCCAATAAAAGCCTTCAAATTTGTACACAGAAGTGTTAAAAAGCTATGAATTTCAGTTTGATCTTGTTACAGTTGATGTTCAAACCTTGTTTGCTAACGTAACAGTCAGCTGTAATAAATTATATCCCCATTAAAATATGATACGTATTAAAACAAGATTCCATTAATGATATATTTAGCCTATATAAGTATTATTTAATAACTAGCCTATCTAAAATGAATAAGGGACAATAAACAAACAATTAATAATAGGATGGAAAATAGACATTTATTTATTTTCATACCTTATGTATATGTAGAAACTTGACACCATACACATGAAAGTGCGCCATTAGATCAGTTTCAGTTCTTTTACATAATGTTTTTTCCCGTAAATGTAAACGAGTGTAAATGCCAACATCATCATATATGTCGAAAGGAAGGACTGAAGCCTGTCAACCAAAACATGAGCTCATTGATGCCCTTAAATATCAGTCTGCTTTTTTATTCCATCCGTTACTCTTGGTAGGAGGCTTCTGTATATATTTAGTTTGTGCGTAGGGTTACACTCTACCAAAGTTTAATGGTGCAACGTTCAAATATTTGTTAGTGCGTAAATTGTGACTTAGTGCCCATTTACGCCACATCTAGGCTAAGTTTTAACGTACGTATAGCTGGTACAACCGGCCCCAGAAGACTCAAGAGGTGAACTAGTCATTTCTGTTTCTTGTGTGAGCAATGCATTGCGTATAAGGCTGTCACGTGACAAAAGAACCAAGGTTACGTAAATAACATAGACGTTCCCTTACGACTCAGTACGCTTAATTAACAAATCACTCTCTGAGACTACTCGTTCTTCTGAGTCACATAAAAGATTTGTTCAAAATTACCGAATCATTCATGAACAACCCATCACTACTCCTCTTACGAGCACTGCTGATGAATCAATGGCCACGCTATAACATGCATATGTGAGACAAGTGTGGGTGGAGTTTTAGAGGGAAATTCTAAATACACAAATGCTGCTGGTGCTGTTGAATTTATGGTAAATATTGAATGTCTGATAATATACATATAAAGTATTTTGAATATATAAAGAATATGATATATACAGTGTGTGTGTGTGTGTGTGTGTGTGTATATATATATATATATATATATATAGAATATTATTCTGCATTAAATATAAATTATTATTATGGTCAGTGGGGTGGCCAGTGTTTCTTTAGCCAGCCCCCACCCCCCGGAGTTGCCAATGAGTAGGTGCTTGACAAAAAAAGCTGATATGTGCAGCTATATTTTTGGTTTATCTGTAAATGTGATGTTAAATAATATGTTCAAACAGCCCAACAGAAATCAGAAAAACCACAACACATGGGTGGAGGGAGCTCATAGCTGACTTCACCCCCTATCCTGTGAGATGTGGTCAAATATAACTACACTCATGGCATATGTTGGTTGGGGATGGGGAAAACAAGTCCCACCCAAATATGGGGCAACATGAAATTATGAATATATCAATATAGTAAGAAATGATTGTCCACCCCTAGGCTGCAATGACATATAAGCCCCTGAACTACACCTGATCTTTTAATAGAAGACTGTCTTACCTGCTCCGGAGTTTCTGTGCGTTCCAGGCCCTGCGTGTCTGTAGCTACCCGGGGAGAGCACGCTCCCGGGCGGCCGCAGGTTTTCCGTGTGTCCGTGAGCAGCTCCTAGCTGCTGCTGTTGATGCTGCTGCAGCTGCTGCTGGTGGTGGTGGTGGTGTTGGTGGCTTATTCCTCCAGCGGGACTCAGAGCACCACCACCACTACCGTTCGCATTAGATAATCCACCGTGGTAAAATCCAGACCGTGAGCGCGACCGAGTCCTGGGGGGCTCCATAGTCACCGGATGGGGGTGATGGTGATGATAGTGGTGGAAAGGGGACGCGGGAGGCGAATAAGACGCCGCGGAAGAGCTCTCAAGCGCTCCGGAGATTCTAGCGCCGCCCAGGCTGTGACCCCCCTCCAGACCCCCGTATTCAGCTGCCCGGGCCCCTGCGTCCTCGCATAAATCAGCACGCTTGGGAACGGGATCCGGGGAACAGACACGGGTCTCTCGAGTCGCTGAATGCCCAGTAGCGGCGATTGGCATTTCCTTTCGGCTTATATTATTCCGCCTCTCTCACTTCCTTCTCTCCGATTCCACGCCAGAAAACACTTGCAGATCAAAACACTGTTAGAAAACAGTTATAAAACGCTCATTAAATGAGTTCATTAAATTAAATCATAAAAAACGCTTAAAGAAGATAAACTCTTCTCAAATAATTACCAACTAAAAACAATCTCACTAAAACAAATACATATTAAAACACACTTTACACCATTTAAAACACTGGCAAAAAAAACTTTAAAACACAGATTTGCGTCATTAAATAGAAGAACTGGATATTTATAATAATCTACTGATGAAAATACTTTTCGTTTCGTGTTTGGAGATTCGATCATTTTACGCGGATCTTAGTTACTGCATACAAATAACAAATAAACAACTAACAAAAATTTTTAGCCCATGCCGTGACATTTTAAAACTTTTAAAATATTTCAAACAAAATTGCCTCTCAAACGAAAACTTTATTTCCCCAATGCAAATATATGAAACACGAAATAAAAGCAACACTAAAGCTAGTCGCGACACGCTACACAACACAGGACGCACGTGTGTGATGTAAATGATGAATACAAAGTAAATAAATAAAGTAAATAAATAAAGAAGAGGGAGCAGCTGGTGATCAGACACTTCCGTGAAGCGCTAGCGTTAGCTCAGAGCTACACAAAAACACAAATAATATTATTATCTCTCTAAAGCTCCTCTAATACACCTAACAAACATACATACCCTATCACAACCCACTGTATTCAGTCACACTGTGTTTTGCTGACTTAAACCACATTTAGAGTGAAATAATGTAGACGTATTAGCTTGTGTTAGCAGTGAATGTTGCGCTGGCTTTAGTCCACCATCTGCCTTTGGTCTTACAAAACTACCAAAAATAAAGCCCTGGTCGTGCTTTAAAACCTCAGGGCCAAATGCCCTGAATAGGCCGCTCATCGCTGATTAATCTGCCTATGTTACAATATTTATATCTATAATCTGTGTTTTTCTTTTTTGGTTATTGATGAGCGCTGGCAGGGAAGAGCTGAAGCTTTCTAAAGTACCTAATTATATTTACATCAGTGGAAAAACGACCAAATAAAGCTTCCATTTCCATTCCCACAACTCAAACAAATACTCATACACATAAGCTATGCAACAAAATCGGAACTCACCCAGAGCCGAGCGAAGCTGTGTGCTATAAGTGTTTTGAGCTGATATTTTGGCGTGGTGCTCCTGCGCTCAGACGGTGTCAGTGAGAAATAATGTGACAGACCATCAGCGCGATTTCACAGCTCCAGCACAGCAGAACAGATCAGCCGAGCACAGAGCGACTCTTCGCTTCGATCAAAATGTGTCCGTGTTATTCTACTGCCCCCAAAAATGAAATGGACACAGAATAGCTATCTTCTTGCACTCATTACCTAATTATTAATAAATTATGGACATCTTCACACTCCAGGAGGACACAATGTTCACATTCATAATATTCACAGAGACAAACTGTAATCTAATATATAGGCCTACATACATTTTACCTTCATTTTAGCTTCCATCACATTCAGCCTCATTCAAGAACCACATGGTATTTTTATTATCATTAAAATGTTTTAATCCCAATGGCATGAATAGACCTTTTTCACACTCCGGGTTTTGAAACGCGGAAGTAAACGTTTACAGTGTAAACATCGATAGCGATGAATGGGAGTGAATGGGAGACCAAAGCAAATATTATTTTCACTTACCCATTTGCTCCAAGAGTAAAAGAAAAAGTCCACTATTTCATTGACTTTCATGAAGAAGAAGAATTAGAGAGCGATGAATTAAGACAGTCAAATGGGAGAAGATGCCAAATTTACTGTCACTCTCTCAGCAGCTGTAATAGAAACCCCCTCGCAGCTGTGGTAATTAATTTTTTTAATAATTTTTTAAAATTATAAAATAGAAAAATGTTTGCTAGATTTACGCTGCTAGATAAGGCGGAAACGCATCATCGCAGTCTGTGAAAAAGGTCCATGGTCAATTTGAAACATAGGCCCATGCAGGGGCGATTCTAAGATTTTAATTGTAGAGGGGCTCAGCTCCCAATGAAAAAATAAGATATGCACATTTAATGTATAACACTCTGTTGAACAGATTGATTCAACAGACACCAATCATCGATTTTCACGAATCAAATGGGCGAATGGGGCTTTTTTGTTCAGTGGTTCAAGCCAATGATACGTTCCTTCATAGCTTGCACTCCAATGCTATTGGTTCATGCTATACAAGTGGAAAAAGCCACCAAAGCAGTCTCGTGCTTAAAACTAGTGCAGTGCTGCAGCTGTTTAATAGATTTGCTTGCTAAGCAACAGATTTTAAAGGGGATAATAATCTGATATAAATTTTAGGGCAGATAAAGCCCTCCTAAATAGCAAGGCCTATAGGACTATGTATAAAATCACATGAGATGAAGACCATGGATTAACCTTGGATTCATGCAGAGCACATGCACAACACATGATCTTTCGGCACATATAAAGTTTAGATTCACTTCATGCTGCTTTTATAATATCAGGGTAAAACAAAGGGAGGACATATATTTACAAGTATACTGAATAATATATAACTAACCAAAGTCATTTAGATTGCATACTTTGCATGGAATTGTAGGGAATTACAATACTTAAAAGAAAAGCATTCACTGCTCTTCACTAGATAACTTTACATCATTCTTTAAAACTGAACACTGTATTTATCTCACCCTGAGGGGCACCTCAGCACTTGTTGCCACCTCCCATGCATAATCTTGTCAGTGACCTTATAAAAGCTTTTTTATTCTACATGGAGCAGGTCCCCTCATGGGGGCTGCCATTTTAGAATCACATGACCAGTCATAAATATGAGTTATTCACTTGGAAGATGCACATGAATGACCTCTCATGTCGTAATTACCACTGGGAAACTTTTGAGAATAAATTTCATACCTGAGTTTGAGAGATGGGAGGAGTCGTAAACTTTCAACATGGCGGAGGAGAGTATGGTTTCTGTATTGAATGACAGGTTTTAGTCATTTTTCGAAATAAAGCTAATTGTTAGCGCTTGCCATTTCAGTCACATTCATTTATGTATATCAGCAACCATTTGATGCATGTTGTACATTTATACACCATGAAAATAGCTTGTATTTGACCAAAATGCCATTATCGTCAGCAAGCTGACTGAGTAATATGTATTATGGAAAGAAATTGAAGAAATATGTGTGACTGAGCCTGGCGTCGTCCATGTTTCTTGTTCTTTCTGACAACAAAACACTTGAGCAAAACATACTCGTAATTACCATTTCACATGTGGGAAGTAGGATAAATCCAATAGCACATGAAGGCAGCATAAGCCCAAGATGGCTGCCATACTGACCAGCACAACATAAACAAAAATATACAGAGTGCAACTTTAAAGGACATTCAAATTCAGACTGAAAATCTATCTTTAGAAGAGCTTTCACTTAGCTATTCACCTGCATGCGGTTTTCTTCACATTCATTTTGTGTAAGTATTTTTCTATGAAACCACTTTAAGAAACCACAATTTAAGTTTTTATGTAAGATAAAGTTACTATTATTAAGTAATCCTCTTCACTTGAAGTTTATGCTTATATATCGTGATGAATCGATCTTGTTTCAATTGCTCTGGTCTTGTTGGAGCAGTGAAGGGAATGCAAACTAGCGAGATGCCCTGCTGAAGGGGAAACGCGTGAATAATTTACAAATGTTAGAAGCTTCTCCAATTTATCCCTATTATATGTGTAAACGGCCTCCATTCACTTAAATATCAGCACTACTGTTTTGCAAATGCTGATATTTGTCTGCATTTGTTTAGATGATTCAGATTGTTAGCATTGGCCATTCCCTATGGTTTGTTGTACAAAAACAAGAACACACACCTAGCTGACCAGTAGCAATAGTGTGGACTAGATTTACTAGAGTAGAGTGAATTGTCAAGTGTATGTTGTTTGTTTCCTTTTGATTCCCTTAAATCTTGCTTTCTTTTTTTTTTAGTTTGTGCCAAATTTCTGGATCAATGATTATTTTGTAGTTACATTTTGTTCTGACCGGAGGCACTGTGAATAAGGGACAAGAACTATATAACTTTGTGTTGATTCTTGCTATTTAGATTTATAATATTTTTTTTAAGTAAAATGTGTAATGAGTCAAAAGTGATCTGTGGTTTCAGAGGTTCTATTGGATTTCATATGAGTCACATAGGAGCTGTGATGATGTGTGTGTGGGTGTGTGAGTCCCATCTGATAATCCCACCTTGACACTGTTTTTATAAAATTTTTCTTTGAAATTGCATACACAAAAACATGCACATCATATGTTCCACAGAATATGTTTATGATATGCTATTTACTCATTCTCTGTTATCTCTTACTTTGTAAGCTTGCATCCCAAAGTACGGTCTTTCCTTGTTACATGCATAGAAAGATAAACTTATATAGCAGGCGTCTTTAGTAGTGATAGTTTAAAGATTGTGCGAGAGATGGCAGCAAGAGGGGCTGCTATGAAAGAAAATATGGGGGAGTGAGAGAGAGAGGCATAGGGGGATGGGGAGAGCGAGGATGGGGGTAGGGAGGTGTGTGTGAGAGTTTGGGTGAGGGGGGGGGGGGTGGCTCTGCTGATATGCATTCTTATTGGTTTGTTCAAATGGTGGGGGAGGGGCACCCAGCACACACCAGCTGTATGAAGAGAGAGAGAGGAGAAACAAAGGGAGAGATGGAGAAGAGGGGGCATATAACGTGTTTCATCCTCACTAATATTCAGGGATAATTTAAATTCAGGCAGAGCAGATGATTTAAACTGCTGATATGCTCAAATTAAAAATTAACATGAGATCTGATCCTATTAACAATATTGATAATATCAAACACAAAAATGTTGAAATAGATTTTTAATAGATTTTTCTATTTAAAGTGTATAAGACTTTTATTAATAGTTTATTGATATGTTACAGTGTTTTTTTTTTCATCAGGACCTGATGATGTTTTATCCAGCAACCTTTCCCAGATCTCTCTTCCTTAACCTTGTCCAGGCAGATTTTATCCATCAATAGATGTTTGTAATGCAGTGAAATAAGCTAGAGGAAGCTGTGCTTTCCATTATTTATTTAAAGGACAAAGGAAATACTGGAATCCTCTTAAACCAGTGTGACTAGTCTAAAAAAGAGAACAAGAGAAGACTGGGTGAGAATGAGCGAGAGAAAGAAGTAAAAAAAAAAACCCACAGGAAATGAGAGAGGGAGAAGGGAGGAGAGAGTCGGCCTCCTTGTGTTTAAGCCAAACCAAATCTGAAGGAATTGGAATTGACCGCTTAGCTTGAGAACCAAGAGGAAAAAACTATAAGACAGAAAAAGAAAGAAAAAGACTGAAAAGAAATGGCAAGAATGCAAAGGCAAGAATCAACACATTTGGAGTCTTTCGTTCTGTTGGCTGTCTCTCTCTCTCTCTCTTTCGCTCTCTTCTGAACGCAATATAAATTACCACATTTTCACACTGTAAGTCGAAAGACGTTTTTTTATTAGGACAATACTGACGTAGGTGTTGCTAGTCAGCACTAAATAGTAATAGACTGTAAAGTTATGTCTACTATACCTTAAAGGAAGTTTTTATTGTTGTTCTTCAAAAATCTTCAAGCTGGTAAAGCAGCTGTGATATCTTTGGCTAGTAAGACATTGCCAGTTGGCTGGGCCAGATGAGTTTACAGATTTGGGATCTGTGTGATGTCTTATAAACCAAAGCAGTAACAGCTGGATCCTGGTCTAGGCGTCCCGTTCAGCAGCACCTTCCCTGTTAACATCAGAGATTGAATGTGTTTGCCAAGTTTCTAATGCATCAGGCATGGATATGCTGTCTGTTTTCATATCTCTTGGCCCATGGATGTCATGCCAAGGCATACTGAGACTTATAAACATTATAACACATACACAGTCATGCATACTCAAACAGACAAAATTCTGGACACACCTACTCATTCTTTATTATTACAATTTTCCACATTTTAGAATAACAGTAATGTAATGAAAGTATGGGAATTGTACACAGACCAAAAAGTATCACATATATGAGCTTTTTCAAAATATCCACACTTTGCCTCTGCACACTCTGGGCATTTTCTCAAGCAACTTAATGGGGTTCATCCAGGGATGCTTTATGAACAGTATAGGAGTTCCCATGTATGTTGGGCACTTTTTATTCTGCTTTTCCATCACTATCCAGTCCAACACATTCATGTAAAATGTGTGTTTTTTTTTTTATTAATAATGTAAATGTAGGCACAATATGCTGCATACTGTCTACAAAACTAATTTCAAGCATGTGATCTGACTTTAGATCAAAATGTTTTTAAGATCATGAGACACTATTTCACCCAGTTGTGCCCAAATGTATAACTGATACTTTAGAAGATTTTCTAAACCATTATTTCATTGGTTGGTTCTTGAGTTGGATAGAGGGTTCTTTGGACATACAGTAGGACTACAGAGTAAAAAGTTCTTTGAGGAGCATAAAGGCCCCAATATATTTCTGGAGAAATTCTTCTTTGGTCTTTGTTCAGGGGTAAAAAGGAAGTTCTAAACAGCCAAGCAACAGTATACTGTTTTCAAAAATCCAGACACTCGCCAGACCGATGTGGGAGGCATTTTTAAGTACATTTAAATATGAGGATGCTACATGTAAACCTTTACTAATGAGACATTAAAATGTGTTATCAATGACTTAATGCTAATTTCTATGAGTAGAATTCACACAAGGTCAGTAAAAGAAGTGGTTTGAACCACTCAATGATCAGATTAAGTAATATATATGCAGTAGAAAATTTGACATTGGTCTCGATTAGATTATGAATTCATGACTCTAATGCGTTAAGCTGCTATATACTATGTGGCCATAATATGCGCCAGTTACACTTTGTTATTGTAATTTATGATGACACTGATTCTTGCAAAGACGACCGTACAAAAGTGGTAATGTACAGAATAAAGACAAAAGAATGACGATATGCATATCTTACTTTGGGCAGATGTGTGAATGGCTTTAGCTGCAGATGGCACATGAGTGAATGGGCAATTGAGAGGATTTAAGTAGATTCGATTATTTTTGTAGACTAATAAAACAAAAACAACAACAAAAATCTGTTGCATGACATAGTCTTGAAAATGTCTCTAAGCGAACGATCTGACTGATCTTGACTGACTGAACAATATACACAAAATTAGCTGTTGGTTTCAAGGTTGATGGAGCTCCAGGTCACACATACCAGTGATGTGGACCAATGGCAGTAAGGTGTTCAGCAGCCGGTAAGATTTTTTCCAAAAAAATTTGCTCAGGCGAGCTGTTACAAACCACTGAAACGAACGCGAAAACACCATCTTTTTGGCCAGATTTTGTTCTAAATGATGTCGCACTCATTCGTTCTTCAATTTTGTATGAAGCATATCAGGGCCTTAAAAGTGTTCTCATGACATCAGACTTTATTCACAGCAGTGCCATCTTTGATTTTTGATGGGAATGGCAACAAGGCTGTGAGGGACGGATATACAGGACAGACAAACTGTAGCGCTATGCACTACTATCGTGCGCTTCTTCATGTACAATTTTCGTTAGAGCACTATCACTAAGCACAATTTCTATGCTCGCGCAAAGCACTAGTGTGTGTGGGTGGGAGTGTTTGCGCTATCTGTGGGTGTATGCACGCAAACCGGCTGTTTTGCATGTTAATCAAAGTCTAAACTCAGCATATCTGTCAACACTCCCATTTTTCCCGGGTGTCTCCCGTATTTCACACCCATCTCACGCCCCCTCCCGTTTTGTTATTTCTCCCGGGAAACTCCCGGAATTTGTATGGCCCAAAATGAATGAATAATCGCATCATTATATTATTCCAAGGTTGTCCAGTTACCAGATCTTGTATGAAACATATCCTACTCACACAATCAACACATCATACAAATTTCAACCCATTTGTGACCTCAACGTGGCAACCTACTACCCAGTTGCGCTGTTGATATCTGCGCAGGTAGTAGACACGGGAAGTTGAATCAAGCACCACTGGTAGATAGGAGGAGAAGACTCAGGTGGTGCTCTGGCAAAAAATACAAAATATGCATGTAAATTAAAAAACAGCTGGACGGAAGAATGTGACCATTTTTACAGGCTTATTTAAATTCAGAGATGTTGTGATTTAATGTGCTGAGTAACGTCATTTTTCCCACCATGTCCGATATTAAAATCAGTGCGACACACTATGCAAAAGGCGTAGAATTGTCATTATGGCTTCAAGATATGATGACAATTCTACGCCTTTTGCATAGTGTGTCGCACTGATTTTAATATCGGACATGGTGGGAAAAATGACGTTACTCAGCACATTAAATCACAACATCTCTGAATTTAAATAAGCCTGTAAAAATGGTCACACAAGCCCATTATAATACTTGTCACATCTAGGTTTGTCATTAATTGGTGTGAATAACTCCAGATGCTGTTTTTCTGTCATTAAGCTCTGCTCTCTCTTTGAAAGAGTTCTGTCTGTCTGCTGGTATATTTTAGCATTTCTGTGCGTCAAGATAAGCGGAAGAAAAATAGTTCCGGTACCATGCAACTATTCGCTTATATAATTATTCTTTTCCACTTTGAAGCTTATGAGATGCATTAATATTCATGTTATATAAATAATAATGAAAAAAACTTTTTTATTTTTATGTGAGGATCAATATTCTTGATACCACATCAGTATCTGAAGAACCGCCCATCCCTAGTGGAACATCAAATTATGTCCCTGACATAAATTGAAAGCCATTTTATGAAACAAATATTTATGAGATTTGTGTTAAACTATCTTTAGGTCATGGTTTATTTTTAAATTATCATTATTATGTTTATATTTACAACTGTATTTATGATCTAATTTGTATTCATATTTTTCCACCTGTTGTCATTGAGTGATTTTTATGACACTGCAAAAGGAGCCAGTTGGACAGACTAAAATGTTTGGATTTGGTATTTTGATATTTGATTTTTTTGACAACTTTGTTAGTTTGATTATAGATTGTTTTGTTTGAAGTGTCATTTGAATTTAGACATTTTTAGTGTTTCAATAAATGTATTTCATTTTTCAAAATCAAAATCGACAGGTAGAAATTAAGTGCATTCTGATAAAATCACTGTTAATAGCCATGATTTGTGTGTCAGTAGATAAAAATTATTAATAATACTTACATTCTCTATAATTTCATGTAGATTAAATACAAACCCTGACACAAACCACATTTTTCATGCGCATAAAAGGAGCATGTACATGTCATAGAAATATGCCTGACATTCAACAAGGACGCAGTTAATGCATAAAAGAACGTAAGTCAATATATTCTTCTATTCTTCTAATTCACATTTATGCATTTGGCAGATGCTTTTATCCAAAGTAACTTACAGAGCCCTTCTTACAGGGACAATCTCCCTGGAGCGACCTGGAGTTAAGAGCCTTGCTCAAGGACACAATGGTGGTGGCTGTGGGGATCGAACCAGCGACCTTCTGCTTAACAGTTTAGTGCTTTACCCACTACGCCACCACCACTCTCAACTACCAACTTTTTTTGAACGTGCTGTCTTTGTTTATATCGCTGGTGCTTGACAGGGAATGGACTATATAATAGGAGCTGATAGTGCCCTTTGGCGCTTTGCATGCACAATTTTGCCAAACCCACTTGAACCTAGACTTAGTGCATGTTTGCACAAAAGTACCAAAACCTCATGGCCATGCCCATTGACTTTGCATGCATGAATAATGACGTAGTGCTGCGCTTAGCACTAAAACTCTTAAAATAGGGCCCACAGTCTCTTCAGTTGTTTAAAGTGTTACTTACTTTACTGAATAGATGATAAGTCTATCCCTTATAGCCTTGTTTTCAATCCTGTCAGAAATCAAAGATGGCACTGTGAATAAGGTCTATTGAAACCTTTTTTTAAGAGTGCATATGTGCCATCCTGTACCAGTCCTGCAACACTGCAAATTAACATGGCACATACAGTACTGTACATAAACTATGCTGTTTGCCAAAGCCTTTGAATGTTACCAATGTGCATCACTGTTTTTATTTATCACCCGAATCTCTGCAAAATCCAATCCTGCATTGTCATGAACTCTAAGACATAGACATTGCTTCAATCAGAAAGAAAAAAACTGAAGAAAAAAAAAAGATGTGTAAGTAATACTCACTCTTCTTCTTTCTCCTCTCAACCATCTCTTCAGCCAGGAAGAGGAGGATTTAGGCTTGTTTTTAAGAGCCAAACCAATCCAGCATTAAAAAAGGACAGAAAGAGAAGCCCTCCCTTCCTCTAACCTTGTTTTGCTCTTCTCTGTGTAATTTGGCAGTAGACGATAGTGTGTGTGTGTGTGTGCGTGTGTGTGTGTGTGTGTGTGTGTGTGTGTGTGTGTGTGTGTGGGTTTGTGTGCAGACTGTGTGGACAGGGCTGTGACTCTGCTGTTTGGTGAGGTTCCCAGTAAAGCTTGATGGTATTTTTTTATTAGTATTATTCCTGTGTGAATGAAGAGGGTGTTTCATTTGGTCCATTGACAATTGGACAAAATCTTACAAACTCTCTCATGTGTGGAACACTTACTTGCCCAACTGTTATGTCGAGTGAGCGACAAAGGTATAATAGCTCCATATATGACTGTTGAAAAGGCCCAAATATTTTTGGTGTTAAAATATTATATTAAATATGTATATTAAAATGCTAGATTAAATATAGCACATTAATGTAATCATTTTGATTTTTCAACATCGTGAAACACACACTTTAGTAATCCATTCACAGACAGTGATTATTAAGTACAGAACATTACTTTATATATTAGACGTGTTTGCTAATGCAAGCACCACTTTTACTATTTCTCACAAACACCTAGCCCTAAGTATTAAGCTTGGGCACATGACTGGTCTCACACCATTGATGTTGTAGACATGAATGATACCTCAAATTATGTGGCTTGTTGAGGAGAGGTGTGCTATTTCTTTTCTAAGTGATCAGACTTTCATCTGTCATGATAAATGGGTGAAAATGTTCCAGTAGACTTACATTGAAGGAGGGACCTAAGCCATATAGGGACCAGAATAAGAGAGAAACTTGAGGGTGGATTCTTTTGACTTGGGCCAGTATGCAATCACCAACCAACTACCCAGAACACCTAACATCACGGCATCCAGTTTTGCATGGGCAAGCACTACTCACATTTTCTTCTGAAAATGTAATCTAGTTTTACAAATAAAGCTGAATATAGCTGAACACCAAGGAAAATATTCATCATTTATTATTTAGAAATCACATGCACGAATTCCACATTGAACTCTTGAGAAGTGTAGAAAATAACAATGTTCATCCTTGGTATTCAAATGAAGTGCACCTTCAGGCACACACATTGTGGGTGAGTAGTGTAAGTCTGTACAAAGGATTCATGTTGAACTGGGGTATATAGTGCATTATACCATGGGGCTGTTCAGTGCTTAATTCTAATTGGTCGATGGACGTTCTAAGGTGTGCAATTATTTTCCGTACAGACTACCATAGCAAAATGACCAAATAAAACAAAGAGACTTGCTAAGTAAACCAGACAGAATGACAAACAATTTCTATAACTTCCAAAATGTATTTTAACATCTGTTGAAATTACCCTTATACTTATCACTCTCACCTGTCACACACACACACACACACACACACACATACACACACACACACACACACACACACACACACACACACACACACACATTGGTCTACCTATCATTATGAGGACATTCCATAGACATAATGATTTTTATACTGTACAAACTATAGATTCTATCCCCTAACCCTAACACAACCCCTAAACCTAACCCTCACAAAAAACTTTCTACATTTTTACATTTTCAATAAAACATTGTTTAATATGATTTTAAGCTATTTAAATTATGGGGACACTAGAAATGTCCTCATGAACCACATTTTACCATAATACCCTTGGTTATTACCAGATTGTAACCTAAAAAAATGTCCTCATAAACCACATAAACATGCCCACACACACACACACAAAACATGCAACTGAGAAGTGTAGTTATAGTAACAGCTTTGCGAACGAACACAGCTGAAGAGAGCCGCAGCAGACGCAGGTAATCTCACACATGCACAAGTGCACTTTCTCTCCCTCTCACACACACACAAACATACACATAAACGGACACACAACACACTACTCCAATAAGTGCTCTCAAGACGCTGAATCTGTGGCAAAAGAAAGTTGTTCTACTCACAAGAGTTTTTTAGGGACAAAACCTGAAAATGTCTTAAAATAAAAAAACCTGAAAAATATCTTGAGGTGTGGTAACCGTGGTATAAGCAAATAATCGACTCTTGCCAGTTGAATTATTGAAAAATAATGCACACCCGAGGTGCAATGGCCGCTCCCCTTAGTTTTGTGGCCACATTACCACCTCAGGGTGTGCATTATTTTTCAATAATTCAATCCATTATCAATTATTCCTTACTAATGCAACAGATAGTTCTGGTCCTTGAATCTGATTGGCTAAGCAGCATTCCAAGAGTGGTGATATTTAGTATAACATCACTGGGACTCTTCACTATTTGTATCACTCCACTTGCCTGTGCTGGTGGCTTTCCAAATAGTGGTGGGGATTTAGATTTTTGAATCTGCTCACCAAAGAGATTAATTGATAACACTTTAAAACAAGGTTGCATTCATTAGCATTCATAATTAAAATGAGTTAACATGAACTAACAATGAACAATATTTTACAGCAATAATTAAGCTTGGTTGATTTTAAATACTAATAGTTTTATAACTAAAAGTTAGTTAATGCATTATGAACAAGCATAAACTAAAAATGAACAATTGTAATGTCATAATTAACAAGATCAATAAATGCTGTAATAATATACTGTTCATTGCTAGTTTTTAATATCTAAAGCATTAACAAATAGAAACTTATTGTGAAATTTTTGTGAATCGATTTGTTCACTGATAATTTCTGCAGATTACATCTTTACACCAATAGGTGCGACCAAAGAGTGTCTTATTTGTTATGAGTGGGTCATTTCATTGACTCAACTAATTTGATACAAAATACAGAGGGGCAGATTCACTAAACAGTTGTGCCACTTTTGCGTGTGGTATTTCAGTGCAAATAACTGCGTCTTATTCACTAACAACCCGCAATCACGTTTAGCGGACGCAATCTGTGCTGAAATTGCACTGTGTCCTCAATATTTAAATGAAGTCACTGTCATTCCTTTCCATGCAAACACACCTCCTATCTATGTAAATTAGGCTCATTAAATATTGTGCTTCATTCACAAAGCTCCATGCAATTTGCCCTGCGCAGTTTACATCATGCTATTATTGCCTAATTAAAGTAGGCTGTAAAATGATTTTATTTTTTTTTTAATAGAGATGTTTGTGAACATTTTCAACTGATCATTTCAGCAGTAATTAAACAAATACTCATCAAATGATGTTGAAGAGCGTTATTACCTGGCATACAGTATATCCAGATGTACGGTCTCGTCAAACGCACGTTCTGCATGTTTAAAGGGGATCTATTATGCAAAATTCACATGGTGACTTTTACATGGTGTTTGAACATAAATGTTTGTTGGCAGTGTGTGTACACAACCACCCTATAATGATAAAAATCTTTTTTATAATCCCCATTAATCATAAGCACTGTCTCAGAACAAGCCATTTGCAGATTCTGTACAAAGTGACATCACTTTTTACAGGCCCTGCCCACGACTGTTGACGGACACTGCAGACGGACATGTTTGTTTGTTTGTTTTGTTTCGTTATAGCGCATAGCAAACATTGTAACAGTATTTGTGTGTGTGTGTGTGTGTGTGTGTGTTGCTCATCCATCATTGCAAAACTGCTGGAAAATCTCTACAACAAATAAATAAATGTATCAAATAATAATTCGGAAACATCCTGGTTCATTTCAAATCATTTCAAAGTTGTTACTTCTGACGGTGTCTCTCCCTCATCAGTGTCTGACACCGGTTCAAACATATAGGGCTGACCACCATTATTTTCACTGTCAGTCTCATATTGCTTATGATGTCTAGAATATCCGAAGCAGAGATGTCAAAACTCCTATTCTGGATACGGGGAAGGGAGCGTCAGCTCATTTGCATTTAAAGACACACACAAAACCAGCTTGTTTTTATTCCCACCCAAAAATTGGCATTTTCAACATGGTATAATAAATGATCTGTAGGGTATTTTGAGCTGAAACTTTACAGACACATTCTGGGGACACCAAAGATTTAAATTACATCTTGTGAAAAGGGGAATAATAGGTGCCCTTAAAGAGATGACCCAGAAGTCTGCGACCGCAAGATCAGAATTGCATGTGCAAAATACGATCAGCAGCGATTTTGTGGGCACGTTTGCACCATTGCCTGATCTGCATAATTCCTTTAGTAAATCAGGCACTAAATGAGCACTGTTAGCCATTCTTAGTGAATCTGCCCCGAGTCATTGGATGAAATGAACGTGAATGATACATATAATTAAAAGATTCATTTAAAAACACTGGGTGCTTCTCATTTCTGAAACTGAGCATCCACGTTTTTTTGCCTTTCTTCCTAGCTCCACCCTCTTAGGAAACTAGGAAATTATCCAAGGAAAATAAACGAGGACGAAGGAATCGAAGCAAGAAGTTTTTGTAAAATGAAATGTCCTTGCTCACTCAAGCGTCACTTCAGAGTGCCATTCCTGTGCAGCTGAATTATCTCAGAGCACTTACTTTTGTTCTATTGAAACTTGATTTATTAATAATTCATAATAAATCCTTACAATTCAAGACGCGATGTTGAAGTATGTGACAATTATTGTTTATTTAAAGTACAAAGGTGAAACATGCATAAAAACGTTTGCGCTAGATGTGAAGTGGAGGAGAATTCATGCGTGCGTCAGATGTCTCGACAAAGAAGTCTTCAGCATAGGATGCTCCCGTGCTTCCTCACTCAAGCCTTGTCAAAAAGCTTCCTCCATCTTTGGTCCTTGCCTCCTCGGAGTTGATCCATCCTTCATAATGGTGGACTTGGATCGGTTTCCGGGTCACAGGCTCCTGTATGGAAAATTAAAGAAATGAGAAGCACCCACTGATTTATTCATGAACAAAACACCACCAAGTTAAAAAGTAGAATATCAGAGCAATGAAGAAAATGGAGTTGTGCTTGATGAGAGATAGAAGAAGAAATGAGTGAAGTGGCCAATTTTTGTGTAAACTGTAAGTATTTCAATATCTGTTGTATAAAAGCAATATCACACTCGCAATAGTACTGTTGTTCTGATTATCAGAATATTCAGACCAAAAAACTACAGCACGCTTGTTCATGTGATCAGGGACAGATTATGACTTGCAAAGGCCCCGGGGCCCTCAGGGGATTCGTTTAATTTTTTGATGGGCTTTTGAGAGGGGTTTGCCAAACTGGGCAGTCAAGGGCCCTTGTAGTCAAAGGCTCCTGGGCACTGGCCCCATTGGCCCGGTCGGTAATCCATCCCTGCATGTGATATTGCTCAATTATAGCTACTAGAGACAGACTCTTACTGGTCTTTTACATTTGAACACACATACAAACAACTCTCAGTCTCAGCTTTATAAAGATTCTTCTTCTCACGGCTTTCTTTGCTTATCCAATCAAGCAGCTTTCAGTGATATCATCGCTCTGCTCGTGTGTGTGTGGCAGCAGTTTTGGGTTTCTCCTAAACTCCTGCTCTCCCACACTAGAGTTTCTTCCATAGAGAGAAAGAGGATGAAAAGGGGCGAGTGGACAGTCACTCACCATGACAACCCATGACATCTGAGCAGCTGACATCTGTTTCTCTCTATCTTTCTCTCTGTCCCTCTCAAAGTCTCTCTCTGTTGTTTCTTTGACTCTCTTCCAGCAAACAACCCACAAGTTTTCTTATTATAACAGACAGGTCTGATGACTTCATAAATCCCTCAACACCATTTTTTGATTTTAACCACAATGACTGATCACAGTAGAAGTGTGAAGTCCTTTCAAAACAGCAAGACTTAGTTAAGTCCAACCCTAATACAACCCGGCTATGATGTGCTCATCATATCACATCACCCACACAGACATTTGATCAAACATTTTCCTCCCATATTTCTTGCAACCGTTTGAATTGTTGAGAGTATTTACGTTTGAAATCAGTTCTTGCTTCCTGTCACTGATCATCTCTTGCCACATCCTTTACTATACTGAGAGGTTGTCACTTTTGAGACACTCACATTTCCTGCATCTCACCATCTCACGCATCAAAAACTATAAGCGATCCGCTTCAGCCATGGTGAGCTTCTGTCCTATCTGTGGGAAGCCTGTTTATTTTGGTGAGTGACATCTAGGGTACGATAGATCCATCTTTAAAACATACTGCTAAAGATTATATTTAGATTTATGTAGAGCTCAACATCTATCTAGCGTTGTGCTGCTGCATGCTATGTTTATCAGCTGAGTGGAGTGTAATTTTCAGACCAGTCTCTGTTTTACTTAAAGTTAATCTTCTTTTTTTGGCTTGCTTTTGTGATTTATTCATTATATTGATTATATTAGCCTGTAGTATGTTGTATATTTTTGTGATCATTTTTAATATGTTAAGAACCAAGAACAGAAGTGTAAAAAGAACATTGCAGATCAAGCACATAAAGCCTACATTAGGGCATGCTGGTGTGCATATTTCAAAAAAGTTTGAAACCCAGAGCCATTTAGGCAATGGTTGTGTAATTAAGTAAGTGTGTGTAGGCCATTGTCTGAAGTAGGTGTATGTATGTGCTTGTGTAGAGTTAGTCAGTCTGCACATTACTAATACCATCAGCACCTTATAACGTGAGTCACACAAGCACAGGAAGTGTATGCCTGTGGCAGGAAGTGGAATAGGTTAGAAAGAGAAAGAGAGAGAGAGAGAGACATTTGACTGTTTAAATTTGCAGACGGCAATGCAAAAAACTATGGGCACTCGAAAAAGAGCAGTACATGAAGCCAAACCCTGCTAGAAAAGCTCTGTAGCTGCCAGTCAGATTTTAGCTTGAAGGGAGAGCAAAAAATCTGTGTATCTCTTATTGAACTCAATATTAAGCTGAACTGTAGGCAGCTGTTGATTCAGCCAAGGAGGGAAAAGTTGATCCAAGATGGAGAATTTAAGGCATTGTTTGGAGGGTCAGTTTCACTCTGATCCTAGTTCGATCTTGTGTTTTCATCTCCAGAGGTGTGTGAGAGCTTGTGCTAGGCTAACATGAAAGGGTAATATGTACGTAGAACCAAGAACTGATCCAGAACTGGAGGATTTAATCAAAGAGAAAATTTTTGTAATTGAAGATCAAATTCACTCTCTAAGTCTCCTCCTCTTGATTAATAGAGAGATTTAGGGTCAAATTACGGTATCATTCCAGTTAAAATAGCCCTGTCTAAAGCATCTATCATTAACAATCATGTGTTTGGTTGATGTTTATCGAAAGTGCCCGACAGTGCATTCAAGATACATGTTTTATCAGTTTGTATGATAAAAGGAATCAAACCCATGATCTTGGTATTGCTAGGCCATGAGCTACAGGAACGTTTGTGGGACATGTTGTCGATTACCACAGAAAATAATTTTGTGAAAACAAAGAAAAATATCTTTATTGTAACGCATTGACAATGGATGTCTATGGGGCAAGTCTACAGCACTGAAAATAAATGTTTAAAATATGCAATCCTCACACTGTTTTGAAAGCATAACCATTCTTAAAAACTGAAGAATTCTTTGATTTTGCATACTAAATCAAACACACACTAGCACACATATTTGAAACTGTGATTCTAAACCTGACCTTTACAAAAAAAATCAACTTGCCACAAATTTGCTGCAGATTTGCCACTCATTATTTACACATGCAAATTACCTTGCGATTCACTGCAATTGTATGCCAGAAGTTTGCAGCTCTTTACCAGTAGTGGTGAACCTGCAGCAAACCCTTGGGAACAAGTTTGCCGCAAACCAAATTTACATGTGAACTGAAAATATACCATGAAGTCTCGATTTCTGTAAGGGATTCATTTGACTATTCTAATTCCTAACCATACATTTCCACTGGTGTGGAAAAACGCCACTCACCATGCTAGAGAGCTGCTGCTTTTGGGGTGTGTTTCAACAAAAATGGCTGTGAAATTGTTTTCAGTTCACGGTCAATATAATCATCATAAATATGTGTGAGAACAGTCAGAACGATGCAAAATTTATTTCTGAAAAGTGCAAAGGATAAAAACTATGTTGATTTATAGTACTTTTTTAATCCAGCCACTGTATTTTCACAATAAATGCATGCAGTCTTCATTTGTGAAGTCTGTTTGGAGTCTCATTTTTGCTTACCCAGTCACAGTATTGCCACAATAAATGCGTGCAATCATCATTTGAAGTCTGCTTGTGATTAAAGCACCGAATCCTGCAGAAACTGCAGTATTATCTTCATATGTAAAAGCGGATATGAGAGATGTCACTGCTTTCAGCAGTTTTCATTCCAAATTTGCATAAAGAAGATGAATTGTAACTTTTCTGACACTCTTGACCATCCTCAAAACTTTCTCTGCACCACTGTCAGTCCCACAATCCACCTCGAGAGCACGGCGCTCGACTTCCATTGGAATGAATTGAAAACGCTCGCTCACCTTCAGTCACAATGCGCCAGTGGAAATGTACGGTTACTGAGCTAAGACCAGCATCAGCCAACAAAACTGGCTTAATGATTAACCTTTGACCTTTGATCCATGCAGGCGAGAAGAAAAGGTCATTGGGACGGGATTATCATCCATTGTGTTTGAAATGCCACAAATGTAAAAGACAGTTAACAGCTGGCCAGCATGCAGAGGTACAAATATATACACATATGTAATGTCATCATATTGTATCTAAGAAGGTTTTCTTTTTATACACAAATACTTTGCACTATAAACTGTTAATGGCCAAAATGTATTGGAGCATTATACTACTAATATGCATAATGCAGTAAACATAGATTGCTATTCTCATTGTCTCTAATATTTCTGAGCAGCATGATGAGAAGCCATACTGCACTAACTGCTACTTGAGAGATTTTGGACCCAGAGGTGAAAGCAAATCCCAATACAGTTGATTAAATAATATATTTTAAACTAATGCATATTATAATTAAAAAAACATATTTAAATATATGTTTTTATTTTTGTGTAACTGTTTTTGATATGTATGTGCATTTGTGCATATAAAATGCACATTTTGTTCAAAGATTTGTAACAAACGCTATTAAACTTGGTTGGAGTGATTTGATTTACTCTAAGGCTAGGAAATGTATGTTGACTTGTACTAACAAGTGGTGTGCTAACCATCTCTCTCTCTCTCTCTCTCTCTCTCTCTCTCTCTCTCTCTCTCTCTCTCTCTCTCTCTCTCTCTCTCTCTCTCTGTGCAGGTAACCGAAAACCTGTTGCTCGGATGTTTAGCACACCTGCTGAATAAGAGATGCACTGCCATCTTGAAAAACACACCAGACCATCTACAATCAACAACATGGCTAGACCATCCAGATTTACCAACAACACACCTGCAGCATCTATTTTACATTGCCACACAAGGCAAAATAATTCTATATTGCCTATTTAATCTAGCCACAGTTTGAACTCACCACCCTAATTTTTCAATATTCAGAAACTCCCAAAGTCATCCGAAGAGGCAATCTCTTAGGGAACTGAGCTTATTTTATGAGATGATTCCAGAGCTGAAACCACCATAGACATTAGGGAAACATCCCTCCAAATATTCAGAATAATAGTCAATTGATATGTTTTTGAGTGACTTATTTTTTTACATTTGGTCCCCCTCTTGAGTATTTGTATACGTCCTTGGTTTAATCCATTCTTCTCTTGTGATTAATTTAAAGTTGTAGAAATTAGGGGGCCTGGGTAGCTCAGCGAGTAAAGACGTTGACTACCACCCCTCGCAAGTTTGAATACAGGGCATGCTGAGTGACTCAAGCCTGGTCTCCAAAGCAACCAAATTGTCCCAGTCACTAGGGAGGGTAGAGTCACATGGGGTAATCTCCTCGTGGTTGCTATAATGTGGTTCTCGCTCTCATTGGGGCAGTGGTGAGTTGTGTGTGGATGCCGTGGAGAGTAGCGTGAAGCATCCGCACGCGCTATGTCTACGCGATAACGTGTTCAACAAGTAACGTGATAGGATGTGCGGATTGACGGTCTCAGACGCAGAGGCAACTGAGATTCGTCCTCCGTCAGCTGGAGTGAACCACAAGGACTTAGAGCGCATTGGGAATTGGCCATTCCAAATTGGGGAGAAAAGGGGAGGGAAAAAAACAAACAAACAAACAAAAAAGTTGTAGCACTTAAATAGTTAATGTATGTTATTGTTGTTGAATCAAATTGTATCTTGTATCTTTTTCAATGTGTTAAGAATGGGGGATGTGAAAATGTCAGACTGTAGAATAAAATGAATTTTGGTATGAATGTGCAGGCAGGTGGTTCTTAGATACCATTATATATTTTTGATTTAGAAAAACAACGTCAAGAATATGTATACATAAATGAATTGATTTACTTGAAACACAATGTAATTTTGTGCTCTATTATTGTTCTTTTTCTGGGATTTTGAGGATCAGACACTGTACAACAAAGGGTTATTTTCACAAGGAAGAAAACGTATCTACAAAGCAAAAATGACAATAATTAATCATTGTGTCTTTTTAATTAGGAGCAGACGCTTGCTTCCCAAACCACTCGCTGCATAAGCGATGGCTGTATTATTTTTGTATATTCAGGAATAATGTTTATTTAGTTTTAAGATTTTATTTGTTTTATTTTTCCATTAGTTCATTGAAAAGCTTCACTCATTTAATTTAGAGCTGCCAGCTATCATACTGTCAAATCACTGAATCAAAACAGTCTTTTATCCTTAAGTCCATAAAAAATATGTAGAATTAAAATTCACTTTATAATTAATGTGCTTTTTATTAATCCCCCCCCCCCCCCCTCCCCCCACACCCCCAAACAATGGAAGTCAATAGGGCCAATTTTTGGAAGGAATAAATGCAGAAATGTGTAGCGAATAATTTTATAGAATCACTTACATTCAATTCATCCCTATATTATTTGAGCTATAAAGTTCTTTAAAGCATCATTTTTACAGTCATTTTATGGGTTTAAGTTTTGTTGACATTACATGGTCATGGCAATAAAGTTGTAAAATTGGCTATATCTTTACACAGAAAAGTTCATTAAGTGATTTTATCACACTAAAATCATAACACAGATATTGTTTAAGTCTTTTAGCTATACTTTTTTTAAACAGTGAGTATTTTATTGTTTACGAATTAAATCCATTCACTTCCATTTTAAGTGCCTCACTGTAAATTTTTTACTTTTTTGCTTTTTTTTTTATTTTATTTTTTTAAAGAAAACGAGGGACAGGTTGAAATAAATTTTTGTGGTAATCAATAGTGTCAGTGCTGTTGATTGAGCTTAACTTGTATTGAACCCGAAATATTCCTTTAAGGGTTAGATCAAGTAGAAATAGCTTCTTAAAGGAATAGTTCAACCAAAAATTATGTCGTCATTTTCTCACCCCATATCCCATCCCGGATGTGTGTGACTCTCTTTCCTCAGCAGAACACAAATTAAGATTTTCAGAAGAAATAATCAGCTCTATTGGTCAATACAATGCAAGTGAATGGGTGCCAAATTTTGGAAGCTCAAAAAAATCATATAAGTCAGCATAAAAGTAATCCATAAGACTCCATTGCTTAAATCAATGTCTTTAGAAATTATTTGATATGTGGGCTGAGAAACAGATCAATATTTTAGTGCATTTTTACAAAAAATTCTCCTCCCTGCTCAGTCAATCTCCACTCTAACCTTATCCCACATGCTCCCAACTGGGAATGGAGAAGAATTTCTAGCAAAAATGGACTTAAATATTGATCTGTTTCTCACCCACACCTATCATATCACTTCTAAATATTTGGATTTAACATCTGGAGTCTTATGAATTACTTTTATGCTGCCTTCATTTGATTTTGGCATCCATTCATTTGCATTGTATGGACCTACAGAGCTGAGATATTCTTCTAAAAATCTTAATTTGTGGTCTGCAGAAGAACACACACTTCACACTTAAGAAGACACAAAATATGATTTGGCTAGCCTGATTTACAGAATAACCATCATCTGGATCAATAGAGAACCAGTAAGAGAGAGAGAGAGAGAGAGAGAGAAAGAGAACCCTGGCAAAAGGCTCACATCCCAAGGCCAGGGCAGTCTGCTGGAATGTATCTGTGTGCATGCGTGTGTGTGTGTAAGCTGGCAGCTTTTCTTTACCCGACCTGGAAACATGGTGTTGGTCCTATCAAACTCTGAAATACTCACACACACACACATACACACACACACACACACACACACACACACACACACACACACTCACACACATGCATGCACACACACACACACCAGAATAGCTGAGCCTATTTGTGCATTCATATACACATGTGTGAACATTCACGTTCCATCGAATATATGTGTGTATGGTTGATTAGCCTCATGCATAGGCATACGTATTGGAAAAAAGGGTTAGGGTTTTGTTATCATTGCCTCAATTATTTCTTTCTAATAAAAGCAATAGAAATAAAACGAGTGGCATGAAAAGAGTAAAGGGATTATTGCAAGAAGCCAGTGAGGGAGGGTGTGTGCATGTGTCTAGGTGCATGTGTGTGTGGAGGGTTCCCTGCTGCAGCATGTCTTTGAATCCACCCCCACCTTGACAGGTCACATGGTTTGTGTGATGCCAGCTGTCTCATTTGCATGTGTTTTAACTACGCAGATCCATCAATAGGGAAAGAAAATGAGAAAGAGGAAAAAGGGGTGGAGATACAAAAAAAAGGGGCTGCTGACACACTAGAAGAACTGACTGATGAAGAAAGAGTGAACCCCTTCATTCCTATGGGTCTGCAGAGATGTTGTGTTGCTGCCCTTCCTCACTCTCTTAGATGCCCACCACCACAACCTCTGAAGACTCATTGGATATGTACATGCTAAGGAAGGAGGAATCGCCCATGTCACACATACATTTAAATGGATAGTTCAACCTCATGATGTTCCAGACTGGTTTGATTTTCTTTCTTTTGCAGAACACAAAAGACAATGTTAGGTAGAATGTTAGGAACTGACAGCCTCAGTCACCATTTACTTTCATTGCATATTTTTTCCATACAATAAAGACTGAACATTCTGCCTGTTTATCTCCTTTTGTGTTCCACAGATTGAAAGAAATTCATATAGGTTTGAACAACATGATGGTGTTCCAAACCTATCCCATTAACAGCACAGACCATGTTATTGCATGCAAAGGATACAGTCTCTGTCTTTCATATGCATTTAAAGTATTTGCATTGTGGGGGTCGAATAATGCAAATGCATTCATAATATGCATATATTAATAATTTTGGCTATTCATTTGTGAACACGCTATACTGCATTGCTTTTCTTTGGTATTAATATATTAGATCATTGTGCTTAATTACTGTCTTACCAATTTTTACTTTATTACTTTCAAATATGTATATTAATAAGCACCCGAGGCAGTTCATAAGATTCATGCATACCATTTGGCTTGCGCTTCTCTGGTGGAGGTTTGACATGCACCCACTCGTATCTGTGACAATGTGGATGTAGGAGGCTAATGTCATTGTACTAATCAAAGCCTGGGCTAATAGCTAATGCTATTAAAGAGTAATGAAGCTGTCCATTCATCTTTACAGAGCAGCTCTGCAGACCAGAGTACATGAGAGAACTGCGCGCTACAAAACATGCATTGTGGGATCATCAAACACAAAGGCATGTGGGTATTTTTAGTATTTAGAATGTTACAAATGACATTTTACAGCATGTATTCTGTAATATGTAGTGGAATACATTTCAAAAGTAACACTCACAACCCTGTAGCCTATATAACCTACTTGTTTACACATATTGTCAATGCAGTATTATTGACCCCACTACAGGGCTAAATTTTGTTTACAACTATTCATTCTCCTGATAGATTTGAAAATCAATAATTAGCAGTAATGGCAGTTAGTCGAGTTACAAAGACCCGAGGTGTGTAATAGATTAGCATTGTTTTGAGAAATAACTTACCTTTAAGGCTATTGTCTATGGGCTGTTTCAGACGTGCTAATATTGCCCCCTGTTGGATAATGTACAGTTATAAAGCCTATAACTGCAAAATAAGCATACTGTATCATCACCAATGTATGCTCTATAAGTTGCATAAACTGAGGGCTGTTTTATTGGTCGAGATTGCATGGAGATGCATCACATATGTAATCTTAAAATGTAAAATCAGTGTAAAATCAGAATAATCAGCAGGCCGTCACATTTTTTTGGAGTAAGTTGTTTTAGCTGTATTTTATTAAGACAATTTCACCTTTAATTTTAATTAAGACATTTTTATTAAATAAAATATCCACAAATCCATTCAAAGTAATGTTCATAATAAATATCTGATTGTATTTACAGAAAGACCAGAAAATATATTGGCTACTATACATTTTAACAACACTTCGCATCACACACAAAACATTTTAATTAGTTAAGATGGCAATAAGGCTCAACCCACAATACACACATCGCTGTTCTGATGAAAAACTGGTAAAAAGATCAGACAGAAGTTGAAAAAGTGGTGGCCCAGTTAAGTAATGGACATGGGAATTTTTTTAATTCTCTCCTTGAAATAAGTGTAATGAATGAAGTAAGTGTGCTGATGCCTTTCTGGTAGCAGAAACACGAACAAATGATATAGATATCATTAGTCAATGAAGGCACATAGTTTATGAGACAAGTGGATTATTTCCTCAATTTTAATCAAAACCAGTGGCCTTGGAAGCTCAGCAAGTATTGACGCTAACCACCCCTGGAGTCACAAGTTTGAATCTGGAACAGAGATATTTTGTGTATCTTTGTTTGTGTTCAGCAGATGAAAGAGAGTAATACACACCTGGGATGGCATGAGGGTGATTAAATTATAAGAGAATTAAAATTTTAGGGTGAACAAACCATTTAACACAAAGGCTGTGGTTAAATATACATTGTCTTACAGAAGCATTTCTTTATGTTTCAATGAAGATTATGATGCACTTATATCATTTTGAATTGGAAGATTCATCCATCCATCCATCCATCGTCAACCGCTTATCCTGTGTACAGGGTCGCGGGGGGCTGGAGCCTATCCCAGCTAACATTGGGCGAAAGGCGGGGTACACCCTGGACAGGTCGCTAGTTCATCGCAGGGCCACACATATACAGACACACACACACACACACACACACACACACACACACACACACACACACACTCACATCCACACCTAGGGCAATTTTTGGAGACACCAATTAACCTAGCCTGCATGTCTTTGGATGGTGGGAGGAAGCCGGAGCACCCGGAGAGAACCCACGCAGACACGGGGAGAACATGCAAACTCGAATTGGAAGATTATAATTTCCTTTTTCATTGTCATATATTAAATGCCCGCAACCACTCGGGTGTGAGGAGTGTTTATAGATGGCACCGAGTATGGCTGCTGCGTTGCGAGCTCAGATCCAATATTGCAGTTTTTTGCTTGTTTTGTCAACAATTCTTATGTTTTTTTGTCTTGGATGTTGTCTGCCTTATTGTCTACATAGACAAAAACTTCTGGACATAGGTTCTGCAATAGCACACCGAAAATCTTTAAAAACCTCAATGCAGACCCGCTGTTTTCAAATATGACAGCAGAGCCCTTTGTCCAGGCAGCCCGGCCACGGATGAGTAGCCGGAAAAGGGGAAGAAGAGCCAGTGTTCTCATCAGAATAAGACGTTGTGCAAATCGATGCCCGCTACTCAGCATTCTACTGGCAAATGTTCTGTCTCTAGACAACAAGCTCTGCGAGCTGAGAGCGTGGATCTCTTTCCACAAGAGACGAGGGACTGCTGCATTTTCTGCCTTACAGAAACTTGGATGTATGCGGACATTCTATCAAGTCATTCTGCTCTCCTGATCTGGAATTTCTCATACTTCTGTGTTGACCACTCTGGCTACCGAGGGAATTCACAGTGGTCATTATCACAGCTGTGTACATTCCACCACAATCCGCCACTCAAGGAACTGTATGGCAGTATAAGTGAGCAGGAAACCGTGCACCCTGAGGCTGCGTTCATTGTGACCGGGGACACAAGTCAATAGCACTGAAATAATTCCAACACATCAGTAACAACACATGAGGGGACCGGGTTTTGGACCATTGCTACTTTCCACTCCGGGATGGCTACAAATCCCTCCCCTGCCCACCATTTGGCAAATCGGACCACTCCTCCATTCTGCTTCTGCCCACTTACAGGCAGAAACTGAAACAGGAAGCACCCGCCCTCAGAACGATCCAGTGCTTGTCGGACCGAACATATTCTATGCTACAAGACAGTTATGATCACGCAGACTGGGAGATATTCCGGTCCGCCTCTGATGACGACATCGTGGACTACGCAGATACCGTAACGTTTCATCAGGAAGTGCATAGATGATGTAGTGCCAACCAAAACTATACAGATCTACCCCAACCAGAAACAGTGGATTAATAGTGATGTTCGTGAAGCACTTAATGCGTTGACCTCCGCTTAAACTAGTTATAACCTCCACAAAACTATCAGAGCAGTCAAACGCCAGTACCGGGAAAAGATTGAAGGACAGTTCAACACTGCCAACTCTAGAAGCATGTGGCAGGGAATTAATTTCATCATGGACTTGAAAGGGAATAAAAACTCAGCCGTGAACACCGCTGCCTCTCTCCTGGATGAGCTTAATACATTTTATGCTTGTTTCGAGGAAAATAACACCGCCCTCACGGAGAGACCACTCACGGCCGAAGCTACAGATTTTAGTTCACTCTCCGTCTCTGTAGCAGATGAAACCCGATCCTTCTGACGGGTGAATATCCGTAAAGCCGCGGGTCCAGGCGGCATTCCAGGCCATGTTATCAGAGCGTGCGTGAACCAACTGGCTAGTGTTTTTACAGAGATTTTCAACCTTTCCCTCTCCTTGTCTGTGATCCCCACATGCTTTAAAACGTCCACCATTGTGCCTGTACCAAAGCAATCCAAAATCAGTTGCTTAAATGATTGGCGTCCTGTTGCTCTGACCCCCATCATCAGCAAATGCTTTGAGAGATTAATCAGAGATTACATCTGCTCTGTGCTGCCTACCTTACTGGACTCACTGCAGTTTACATACCGCAACAACCGCTCCACTGATGATGCCATTGCTTCTACACTACACACTGCTCTCTCCCACCTGGAAAAAAGGAACACATATGTGAGAATGCTGTTTGTAGACTACAGCTCAGCATTCAACAGCATAGTGCCCTCCAAGCTTGATGTGAAACTCCGGGCTCTGGGCTTAAGTGTAAGGAAGACGTCAGGTGGTTAGAATGGGCAGCAAGATCTCCTCATCACTGACCCTCAACACTGGAGCCCCACAGGGCTCTGTTCTCAGCCCACTCCTGTATTCCCTTTACACACATGACTGTGTGGTAACACACAGCTGCAATGCCAACATTAAGTTTGCTGATGATATGACGATATCTGATCACTGACAATGATGCAACAGCCTACAGAGAGTAGGTGCACCCTCTGACACGCTGGTGTCAGGAGCACAACCTCTCTCTCAATGTCAGTAAGAACAAGGAGCTTGTGGTGGACTTCAGGAGAAAAGACAGAGAACACAGCCCCATCATCATCAATGGAGCACCGGTGGAGAGAATCAGCAGCTTCAAGTTCCTATGTGTCCACATCACTGAGGAACTCACATGGTCCATCCACACTGAAGAAGACTCACCAGCGCCTCTTCTCCTGAGATGGCTGAGGAAGTTTGGAATGAACCACCACATCCTTACACGGTTCTACACCAGCATTGTAGAGAGCATCCTGACTGGTTGCATCACCGCCTGATACGGCCACAGCACCGTCCTCAACCGCAAAGCACTGTAAAGTGTGGTGTGAACTGCTAGACACATCATCGGAGGTGAGCTTCCATCCTTACAGGACATCTATGCCAGGCGGTGCGTGAAAAAAACGTGTGCATCAACGGAAATTAATGGAACAGGAAACATAGTGTGACTGCCCCTTTACAAAACCAAAGCATTCGCATTGCTGTCTGCGGCTGAATTGCTTATTCGAAGCCACATTGACATCACAGCATGTCAAAAAGGAGCCTTAATTCCACAAAATTGCACAGAATTGCATATACTGAGACAACCAATAGCATCCAAAGTGGCACTTTGCCACTCTCAACTGAGGTCTGTGGTCTCACTTGCTAAAATCATACTGGATTTGGGAGTGATTTACCAAAGCTTTTATTGCATGAGAAACATGCAAGTCATTGCTTATGGTACTGAAATAATGTTATAGCTTTAGCGGGTACTAAAAGCATGAAGAATTCTGGCTCAGATGGGATGCTTCTGTTACCACACAAAAGCAACAGAGACCACAAACACCAAACTGACTTATGTGTTCATTGGTTTCCAGATTATTAATCAATGCTTAACTGAAATTTAAGTCGCCATATGGTTACTGAAGTCTACAGGATTTGGCAATGCCAGAGCTAACTCAGCAAAGCTATATAAAACTCAGCAAAAATATCTTTGAAATTAAAACGTTACCAGCCATTCCCACACAAGTAATGTCATACTTTGTGATTTGAAAACTTTGATGTTAAGAGACCGCTGTCCAATCAGTACATAAAATTGAGAGCATAACGCAGAATGCCCAGAGTGGGGTCCATGATGTGTGGGAGAAGAGACTCAACACCCATTTATTCTCTTTAGGATCCAATCCAATCTTTATCCAATTCATAAAACTGCCTTTCAATCAGACAGATGCTGAATTAAAACAGCAATTTATATAAGTTAGTAGTAAATGTCACTTTAGTAGTAAATAGCACCAACTGCTCTGCATAAAGGCATTGCAAAATTTTGCAGATGAAGGTGTGGCCACATGAGAAGCATATGTGAAACCTGCATGTGCTATGTATGAAGGAACGCTCACACAGGTCACGGCCAAACCAAGCAACTTGCAATAGAGCACAACAGGGCCCACCCACTTTTTCAGCTGCTTTGGTTTTGGAGTATTTTCACAGTCATATCTTCCATTGGGATTTCATAATATTCTTCATAAAAGAGTTCTAAGCCATGAACCAATCCAACTAGCTCTGAGGTGAATCACACAATTACAAACTTTGTTTTGAAGCAAAAAAGTATTTGAAAATTAGACAAAAAGACAAAGGAACAAGACTGTGTACTTAAGGTGCTTGTAAAGGAATTTAAGGGAAAGGAGGAGGTGAGAACCAGCTTGACAAAATAAAAAATATTTGAATTATTAACTTAAAACAAAGGGGGACGGGTACACGGACGGACAGACGGACGGACGGACGCACGCACGCACGCACGCACACACGTCCGTAAATTATCTCTCTCACACCATCCTCTGCAGTTGTCCTTTATCCCTCACGGAGGCTTGATAAGCCTAATATGGGACCGGGTGTGTAGCATATGACCCGGCCCCGCCTTCTGCCCTGTCACATTATTGTTAAAAATTGCCTATGCAGAAAATCAATGGTATTTTTAGTTCTGGAACCCAACTGTTGCGCTCTATTAGTAAATGCTGAAAATATTTTAAGTTGACCAGACTTCAACCCAACACAAAGTTTGCATAGAAAAATGCCTTTGCCACCAGAAGTCCATCGGTCAAAATTTCTTATTGTGCGAATTTCTATTGAGATTACTTTATTTTGCCTGTTGAATTTCACAGTGCAAGGGTGAATATGACTGAGCCTTAACACAGAAACAAAAATCAGGTAAAGTGTTGTTACTAATTTTACAAGAGAAGAGGGTATTACATAGAAATGTTCAAGGCCCAGCATACATTTTTTTTTACTGTTTTATTTTAAAGGTAAGAGATAATATAGAAAATGGTCATGAAAATCGAATTGGCTGTTTTTGGCCCAAACTTCACTAACATTAAGTGGATCTCAGGGAAAAAAAAATGAAATAATAAAAAAAATTAACTATAAAAAAAATTAGTGTGCTTTGTCATGAAACTCCCCACCAATCTGTGCTTGCACGTGAGACTTATCTAAATTTAGAGGGTAAAACAACACCAGTGTTACATTACATATTGTCTTTTGTTTATGTACTTTTATTTTGAAATTATTGTTAAGTTCCTGTTTCCTGGTCTTGGTCTTATGTCCTGTTTTCCCTCCATGTCTATGTGTCTGATTTTCAGTGGTTCATTGTTTAATTACCTTGTTATCAGTTCTAGTCTGTTATTGGTTTTAGTTTATTGTCTTGTTATCTTGTTTTGACTTTTGGTTTCCCATTGGCTTATGTTTCACCTTGTTTTTGTATTTAAGTCCTCATGTTTACCTTGTCCCGGGTTGGTTATTGTTGCCTCCTCCCAGGCCTTCTGACCCTGTCCTGTGGCCTCCTCCCAGGCCTTCTGACCCTGTCCTGTGGCCTTCCCCTAGGCCTTCTGACCCTGTCCCAGTCCTGTGGCCTTCTCCCAGGCCTCCTGTCCCTGTCCTGTGGCCTTCTCCCTGGCCTCCTGACCCTGTCCTGTGGCCTTCTCCCTGGCCCCCTGACCCGGTCCCTGCCCTCTGGCCATCTCCCTGGCCTCCTGCCCTGTGGCCGCCTCCCTGGCCTCCTGACCCAGTCCCTGTCCTACAGCCACCTCCCTGGCCTCCTGCCCTGTGGCCGCCTCCCTGGCCTCCTGACCCGGTCCCTGCCCTCCTGACCCAGTCCCTGTCCTACGGCTACCTCCCAGGCCTCCTTACCCTCTCCCGGTCCTGTGGCCGTCTCCCGACCCAGTCCCTGTCCAACGGCCACCTACCAGGCCCTCTGACCCAGTCTCGGCCCTGCAGCTGCCTCCCAGCCTTCCTGACCCGGTCCCCACCTTGAGGTCATCCCCATGGTCTCCTGGACGTCTGCCTGGCCTCCTTGGTCTCCTGGCCCCCCTCCTGATCTGCTACGGTCTCCCTGTTCTTGCCTTGTTTCTCTGTGCCCCTAGTGCCCCCCTGAACTGCCTGTTTGCCCCTCTGCTCTGTGGACAATTTGCCTTTTCTTTTTTATTTTTTTGGAGTGTCTGGAATCCGCTCCTGTTACATTCCATATTGTCTTTTGTTTATGTACTTTTATTTTGAAATTATTGTTAAGTTCCTGTTTCCGGGTCTTGGTCTTATGTCCTGTTTTCCCTCCATGTCTATGTGTCTGATTTTCATTGGTTCATTGTTTAATTACCTTGTTATCAGTTCTAGTCTCTTATTGGTTTTAGTTTATTGTCTTGTTATCTTGTTTTGACTTTTGGTTTCCCATTGGCTTACGTTTCCCCTTGTTTTTGTATTTAAGTCCACATGTTTACCTTGTCCCGGGTCGGTTATTGTTTGGTAAATGTTTCATGTGAATCCTGCCTTCGACCGTGTTCCTGCCTGTGCCCTTCTTGGAAGATTCCCTGTGTTTATGTGTTTTTGTTTTCCCATCGTAGATGTTTTGTTTGTTCCTGAGTTAACCCTTTACTTTCAATAAACCGCAAGTAGATCCTCACTCCTCGTCTGCCCTTTTCGTAACAACCAGGCCCTGCTCTTGGAATTCTTCCTCATTTGCCTGCCTCCCGGACATTTCGGCCTGGATGGAGGAAAGACACCTTCAGATCAAACTTGTCAAGACAGAACTCCTCATGATCTTTTGACCACTATCTATTCATCTTGGTTCAACCACACAAACACCAACCAGAACAGCCCATAACCTGGGAGTGGTGGTACATGACCAGCTTACTTTCACTGCACACATATCATCAACCGCACGGTCTTGCAGATTCACACTTTACAACATCAGGAAAATCAGACCTTTCCTGCCTGAATATGCTACACAGCTCCTATTCCAAGCTATGGTCATTTCAAGACTGGACAACTGCAATGTTCTGTTGGCTGGCCTTCCAGCTAATACAATAAAGCCTCTGCATATGGTCCAGAATGCAACAGCGCATTTGGTCTTCAATCAGCCAAAAAGGGCTCATGTCCACTCTTGGGTCCTGGAGAAGAGTTTGTATCCTCTCCAACGGTGTGAAGACTGCTTCAGCTGTTTCCACCAGAATTACTGCGACACTCTGTGTCAACATTTCGGGTGCTAGTTGAGCATGTAGCCGTAGCAACCAGAAGTCCTCATAGAGTTCAAATGTAATTGAAATGGTGCTGCTTTTCTGGAGTAGGGGAGGGAGGATCCCATGGTACATTTTGTATAAACTGTCCTTTTGAAGTTTCTGCACAGTTTCCGATGCCCACAAAACAAACAACCCACAAACCAAACAGCTGCTGGTGGAACAGTGTTTTGTGCATGGGAAATGTGATGGCTATGTTGGTGAATGTTGCTACAGAACAACAAAAGTAGTGGTCCTGACTCTGCAGTGACCCTTGATCTAGGCCCTTCCAACTCATCTTGGTCTACTGACCCCTGTCTCAAAGGGTCAACAGAGGCCATTCTTCTTGTTGACAAGATGAATGGTGAGGACCAGAAGTGACATCACGGCTAAAATGTCCTTATAAGGAAAAGGGAACATTTTAATTATCAGCAGCAGTTGACCAAATCACTATTCTTCCAACATAAATGTCACAATTTAAATAATATACTGCATTGCATGAGCATTAGACTTGAGTATAGGTATTAATATGTACATCTAAAATAAACTTTTATATATACACTTTTATATATGAGTACTTTATTTGGAATACTATAGTCCTAATAAAGTGCCTGATGTGGTCTTCTGCTGTTGTAGCTTATCAAAGGTGCGATGTGATGTGCATTCTGAGATGGTATTCTGCTCACTACAATTGTACAGAGTAAACGTAGCCTTTCTGTCAGCTCGAACCAGTCTGGCCATTCCCTGTTGACCATTTTCGTCAAGAATCAAATCAAATCACTCAATCTAATCACTTTATTGTCACACTACCATGTACACGAGTGCAACAGTAGGTGAAAGTCTTGTGTGCAGTTCCGAGCAACATAACAATTACAATAAACAACATATTTACACAACACAATTTACATATCAAATGTACAGATACTTACACAACACAATCATAATATACAATGTACAGTAAACAATACACACAATATAGAATACACATACAATAAAAACATTTAAAAATAAGAGTATATACAAATATATATATACACACACACACACACACACACACACACACACACACACAGTAGTTGTATTGTGGAGAATATAATTATGACAGTGAGATATAAGATTAAAGGGTTACTTCAGGATTTAGCATTAAGCTTTGTATCAGTAGAAAACCAGTAGTATTTTCTAATTACCGAGCCCCCCCCCCCCCTCATATCCCCCTGAGACGAGAGATTTATTTATTTTTAGTCTGGAAAAAAATCCTCCGATGACGCAAAAATCATCATTTTGCATCATCGGAGGATTTTTGGTCCAGAGGTTTAAAACTACAGCCAGTATTCCGCATGTTTTCACCACGCCCATATGAGACGGGATCTCACTCACAGAATGTGAAGACAGTGTCAGCCATCTTTCTGTAGAAGCTAAGAAAACAGGCTCTTGCTCTGTGTAGAAAGTTTGTATACAAGTAGGCTAATCACGATGGCTGAAGGTAGTTTTGAAGTTGAAATGGCAGAAGGGGATTACGAAGATCTGTTGCGAGAATCTGATGCTCGCGCTACCTGTACGAGCCGCAATACAGCGATGAACAGAGGCTGGAGCAGCTGCTGTAGCAGGGGAGAAAAACCTGCTTGGTGGTCAGGAGGAAGAGAGTGTTAAATTATATTCAGACTCGAGTTGGGGCGGACTGGTGGTGTCAGTGCTCTCGCTGTGCGCCTATGGAAACAGATAGAGTGTCCTATTGCTGTCGCGAATTTCAGCGATACTGGACGAGATCGCTGAATCCGCTGATGAAACTGCACCGATAACATGAGCATGTATAACTGAGCACCCAAGTTTTGTACCACACATGGACAAGGGGGTCCTGGAAACTTATTTTAGGATCCCGAAGATAAATTGGAAACGCCAGCCAAAGCCCGCAGGGACAAACGGACGGCTTAGTGTAAAGTGAGTATTTTGTTTGTTTTTCTTTTTTGTTACTAAGACGTCACGTACAGAGTTTGGACACATGGAATTATAATGTTCTTCCCGCGTAGTCAGTCAATTTATCAACTAACTCACGATTTATAGAGTCACGATGTAGCATAGTTGTATCATATTTTCAGATACTGCCGCCTGTAACCGGTAGGCGTGGTTTGGGAGTGGCCTCGTAAGGGCAGCAAAGCAAGTGCATTCTGGGAGTTGTTGTCTTTCAGCCACATGTGTAAAAAATACATTTTCTGCCTTTTCTCTGTCTAGAATGCTTCAAATTCAAAAATAATTTCACATTTATACTATATAAATGACCAATTTTAAATACACATTCATCTTCCCAGAGGTGAAGTATCCCTTTAATAAAGTGCAGTGCTGATATATATTGATCGTGAGAGATCAAGTGTTCAAAAGGCTGATTGCTTTGGGGAAGAAGCTGTCATGTAGTCGGCTGGTGTGGGTCATGATGCTGCGATACAGCCTGCCTGATGGTAGCAGTGAGAGCAGCCCATGACTCGGGTGGCTGGAATCTCTGATGATCCTCCGAGCTTTTTTCACACACTGCCTGTTATATATGTCCTGGAGGGAGGGAAGCTCACCTCCGATGATGTGTCTGGCAGTTCGCACCAACCTTTGCAGGGCTTTGCGGTTGTGGGCAGTGCTATTGCCATACCAGGCGGTGATGCAGCCAGTTAGGATGTTCTCTACAGTGCTGGTGTAGAACCGTGTGAGGATGTGGTGGTTCATTCCAAACTTCCTCAGCCGTCTCAGGAGAAGAGGCGCTGGTGAGCCTTCTTCACAATGGCCTCAGTGTGGACGGACCATGTGAGTTCCTCAGTAATGTGGACACCGAGGAACTTGAAGCTGCTGACTCTCTCCACCGGTGCTCCATTAATGGTGATGGGGCTGTGTACGCCGTCTTTCTTCCTGAAGTCCATTACAAGCTACTTGGTTTTACTGACGTTGAGGGAGAGGTTGTGAAACTTGCTACTTGCTAATTGCAAGTTAGCACAAATTTATTGTAGGAACAATAACTGAAGTAACTGGTATTATAGAGAAAACTTTGGTTACCACGTTATTTATGGTAAATGTGTGACTTAGTGGTGTTCATGACAAAGACAGCTCATTTATTAACACACTCAAGACCACGCCTGCTTATCTCAGCAATGTAGTACAATTGCTATATGCAAGAGAAATTCATTTCATACAGTCAGGCAGTGCTGAAGGTCATGGACAAAGATGATGATGCATCTTTGTTCATTATTATAAGAACGTACAACTATCCAAATAACACCAATTCACGTTTGAATAACACAGATTTCATAAATATTATTATTGTTTTACACTGTATGAATGGATAGATGAGAAAATATTCTGAGCCATAGATAATTTGGTGAATAAGCACTGTATAGTACTCAAAAACAGAATAATAACCCTAAAACAGGCAACGTGCACCACAAGATAATACTCTTTAGTAATATAGGGGGTATGAGGAAATCATTTCTCACCCAATCTTGTAATCATTTATCAGAGTTGGTCTGTTCTGAGTATGTGGGTCACATGACTTGTTTAAAGTAAATTTTCTGTGATTGTATATCAGACTGACCTAAAACAACATGGCCACCCATGGGGCAGGACATGCTGACTTTGATATAATTAATCATATATTAATCTTACTTTTCTTTACAAACCCAATTAAACTGCTAATATGAAGAATATTAAGTCATATGTTGTTCATGCTGTTATTTAGCACATTTTAAAGTGCGTATCCCCTGAGATATGTTGCCAGATTAAGAGAAAAAAAGGGTTAATCCACAATATTACACGTACACATTTATTACATTTACACATGTCACACATGCGACCTTAAAGCTAAACTTTTCTCTGTTTTGTCACACAAGCACACACACCCTCTCTCTCTCACACACACAGGTTTGTTTCACTATATAAAAATTTGGTACTCACAAATATAGTAAAACCTGTATACACACACACACACGCACACACTCTCTCTCATTTTTTGCATCAAATAAAATATAAACATTGATGACTTTTTTGTACCTTAATAGGGCAATGTATCCTGGGAGATCCAACTCACAAAATCCTAAATATATTATACAAAATATATATTTATCCAAAACAATTCCTTTGGATATCTGTTACTCAAGTCCAAATTATTTAAACAATGGCATTTAATGATTTTTTTGATAATCATTTTCACCTGTTTAAGGGACAAACCACACAGCCTACCATTCATTTGTTGCAGTCACACACACTTCTGTCACACACTTGTATCATAACACGCTCACAGTCTGTCTGGCTTGATTCAATGATCTGAGGTCTGCAGTGCTTGAAAATGGCATTGATGATTTAATGATCTGAGATCTGCTTTGTAAAATAACTTTATTCCAGGCTGAACAGTGGTCTAGACTCTAGATCACAATGTTTAAATGAGAACATGCATCTGCACAATGAAGTACATTAATACAGTTTTACAATGTTCTTGTTTAAAGTCTCAGATGACTAAATAAAATGTTAAAATCTAAGAAAGAATGTTAGGAGTTGAACATGCTTATTTTTGCTTTATGAAATCATAAAAATAGACATAAACTTATCAACATCTGATCTTCACCAAGGGCAAGATGAGGAGGTTGCTGTGAGCTTTAAGTTGCTTCACTTTAGTGGAAGCTTAAAGCACAAAGTTTAACCATAATTCTAGACTAGAGAGTTAAAATGATCTGTCACTTAATTGTTCCATGTTACTTGGGAAACAAAAGGAGGATGCCATTATGGATACACATAAAATTGTCAATTAATTAATCAATTATCCAATTAAAATACCAAATGGCCAACAAGTTGCACCTGCACTATTAATTAAATGCAGTGTCAGTTACCAAGCAGTCAGGATCCGACTGGTCCCAGTCTACCCCCTACAAAGAGGCAAACAGCTTAGAATTGTTCAAGTATATAAGTGTAAATTTATCAGTCTTGTAGTGTGTTTCCTTCATCCTGTGTGGTACTTTTCAGCCATAAAGTCAGTTTTTGGGTAGTCTTTTGTTATCTTTATAGTATCCGTTGAATGTGTGTACTTATGGGTTTAAATGGCTTTATTTTATCCAATGGTTTTAACTGCTTAATTGCATCTTCCCCCCCTTTAAGAAAATCAAAACAATGGAAGACAAACCAGATATCAGTGAGATCTCTCAGTTTGACAAGACCAAGCTGAAGAAAACTGAGACTCAGGAGAAGAATACTCTTCCAACCAAAGATAGTGAGTATAAGAGCTTATGCACATGTATTGTCTTCTGAACTGTTTGTTTTTTGCCTGTAGTATTGCACAAAGTGGTAGGCTTGTGGTGAAAAAGTAATATTCCTACATCTCGTCTTTTGTCCTTTAAAATATTCTTGGTGTATGCATGTGGCTTTTTTTTTTATTGAATTATTTTTTTCTTCCAGCCATTGAACAGGAGAAGCAATGTGAGGCATAAACTTGTTAGCTTCTAATCTTCACCAAGGGCAAGATGAGTTGGTTTCAGTGAGCTTCTAAGTTGCTTCACTTTAGTGGAAGATTGTTTCTCCCAACTACAAAGTCACCATGGCCGTAGACTGGAGGAGTGGCATATTCCTGGTCTTCACATTTTTAATTCAATGATGAGCATATGGCCTTGTGGTAGATGATTGCTGTCTTTTCATGGCCATCACTGTGGTGCACTAGTGTGTTTGTGCAGAGACTATACATTTTGTGTGGATGTAGTTGCAAAGAGGCTATCTACCCTCATTTTGAACTTGGTGAAATAAACCTTGCAAATTAACTTGCCATTATGTGTTTTGTCGGGGGGGTTAAGGGTCTTGAGACTTTTTGCTTTTAACAGAGTACCTCCATTCTGACAGGGTAAAAATTACCTTTTCAATGGCATCTTAAACATGCTATTTCTAACAGCATGCAGTCACATGGTGTGGACTGTCCAAAAAAAACTAAACCGCTCACGAAAGTTAGCGCGTCCAAATCTATATTATCTGAAGTGAAGCAAGCACTTTGGGTGAGAAACTGATTAATGTTTAACACCTGTATTACAGACCCACCTACATTTACATACTTAATCCAATGTGATTATCTTGTGCAGTAGCTCACCTGAGAGCTTTGGACACACGAGACACCAGTTTAAGACCAGTCAAGCATGCAAGCTGACACATGAGACAAGTGTCATATAGAAGCAATGCAAGATGACGTGGTTGCGTCAGAAAATGTGCTTTTAATTACTCCTTTAGTTTTTGGACAAGTTTGGTTAAGGGCTAAGGATGTCTGTTTATGTCTACCACTTTGATTCTAGATCACTATTAATTGGGTTTTAGATTAAAGTTTTTGGTTAGGGAGGTGCGTTATACAGATTAACGGGGTCATGATTCAAATTTTCCTTGATTAATTTTGACAGTTCATTTACTGAATTCTGACTTTAATGCAAAAAGATGTTAGTAACAAAACCGTGGACTTTGAAGACTTCATGACCCCTTTAAAACCCTCATTCACCTTGTATTATTAAAACCTTGTATGATTACGATCCTGAAATAATTTTTTTTTCTTTTTTTGCTGGACCTATCATTGGGAAACTTCAGCCAAATGTGTAATGAGGCACGAAATGTTGTTTTGCAAAATGTTGCCATGGTTATGTTCATAATGCCAAGCTGATATATTGTCAGTGCTAAAAAAAAAAAAACATTGCATGAACATGCAATTGTCATTTAAACACAATTTAAAATCTTCACTGAAAAATGACTTAAATTTGGGGCTGTTATCATATGCCTTCAGAAGATTTGGACAATGAAGTACTTTAATGGCCTTTTACGAGCTTCACTATAACTATCAACTGCCATTGTATCAAATGGACAGACCAGGTTATTAATTATAAAATTATCAATTTGCATTCTGCATAAGAAAAAGTCATACAGGTTCGTAACGACACACTGAGTAAATTATTAAAACTATTCCTGTCCCCTTGCTGTCAATTTAAACTCCATCCTTTCACTGGCTAACGGATGATGTTCTCGTAGATGTTGGTGGAGAAGTAGGAGGCAGAAGATGTGAGTGCAAAGTCCATAGAGAAGACAAAAGTGGCCACTGCTCCAATCTCAATGACAAAGATGTAGGGGCATTAGGTACTTTAGAGTAATGGGAAACACTGCTCCAGGGTATGGTATGGAGAGGGGAGACGATAGCACTTCAAGTTCCAGTCTACAAAGCAGACACCAACACAATACAGGTACTCTCAGTAAAAGCCTTGAGATACTTCAAAACATTGTGGACAGACATTTGTTTGAAAGTGGGTTATTTTATCTCACATACAAACACTACTGAAACTGAATTTCTTTACTGTAATCGAAGCACTCCAGTCATTCAGCAATGACTTGCATCCTATCTATGGATTACAGTTCCTATCAAGTCAGTTGGAGAAGCTGTCTCTCCTCCCCTGCAGCCTTACCACTGGGGTACCACAAGGATCAATACGTGGACCGCTACACCTATTTCTTCAACTTGCTAAGAGTAGCCATCCAATCACATGGATTATCTTATTACTGCTATGCTAATGACACCAAACTCCTCCCTATCTCATGTCTTTACATGCACAGCCACGTTTGTTATCTGAGGTAACAGTGGTTAGCTTGAATAGTACTATGTTCCCTTATGACTCAGTACACTTGACATTGCGTTTGCTAATACAAATGGGTAGTGTCTTTCCACACAACCTAGTTGAAACCTCTCTACAATAAAATCAATATTCTAATATTAGCTATGATGTTTGAACCCTCACCTATTAGGTGCGAACATTTAGCCTCCTTGTTAGCATGCCCACCTCCCACACCGGAGACGCCAGTTCAAATCCCATTCAGAGCGGGTCGAGCAGAAGCGGTTACACAAACACCATTCCTCAGAATTTAGTTTTCTTCAAGAAAGCAATTCATCTCTCGTCTAGAAGCCCTCTGCTGCTTCACCATCGACATCATTGTGCGATGGACATCTGACTTTTGGCACCTGGACAGGTGCAAAATGAGCATGGCATATTAACTGCCTTGAACAATTGGCTGTGTTTCTAGCTTTCATTTCAACATTGTGAATCACCACGTTCTGATTCATTCGAACAACACAACAATAGTGGTGTACATAAATTGTCAGGGTGGAAATGAATGAGCATGACAGAAAGCCTCCTCCAAATGAGCGGGCATCATCTCGTCACCCTGCGTGAGACACATCTGAATTACAGAGCAGATCTATTGTCATGCCAAGGAGCGTTACCAGGGGTATAAAGGCTTCATCTTCAGACAGTGATGAGGATTTGGTAAGCATTCGTCATAGTTGAAATCGACCTATTTGCCTCCACGGAGAACACCCAATGTCCTATTCGGTACTCAATGTCTCAAGCCCCACTGGAGGTGGATGTATTGGCCCACAAATGGCCAGTGAAATGCAAGTATGCCATTCCCCCGGTGTGCCTGATGCCATTCTGTCATCAGCGAAGTCCAAGAGGACAAGGAAACAGTTCTGTTAATTGAGCTGAAATGGCCCAATCATTCCGGGTTTCAGGAGATGATAGAAATACTAGACGCCCCTCCATGGGAAATGCCGCTGACGAGAGACCTCCTCTCTCAAGTGCAAGACACAAAATTGGCATACTCAGCTGGAGCTGTAGAACCTACACATGTGGCCCCTGAATGAAGCACATTGAGTCAGAATTGGCTCAGTCGGTGATGAACACTTTTTTTACAGGCTAGAGTATCGTCAGCAAGACACCTCAATGCAATTAAATGGTGAGTGTTTTTGCGAATTGGTGCTCTTCACATTATAAAGACCCCATGAATTGCTTTAAGAGCGGATGGACGCTGGTCTTACACCATCAACACTCAAGGTTTATGTAGCGACGGTCTCAGCATACCATGCCCCAGAGGGCATGATCTATTCATAAAGTTAATTAGGGGAGTGAGGCATTTGAACCCCCTCGTCCTGCTATGGTGCCGACTTGGGACTTAAATCTGGTGTTGAAGGTACTCACAAACTCCCTGTTCCAGCCACTGGAATCTGTTGAGTTGCGGGTGCTTACCTTAAAGATTGCACTTGAGCGCCCGCTTGTTTAGGCCAACCGTGTGCCTAAAGGGACAGGACTCAAACACCATTGCCAATCAGAGCATTGCCATGAATGTATAAGGGTTTCAATCATGTTGTCTATGAAGGACTCCCTATAGTGCTTACAGCAATGTCTCATTCCCTTCATCTCAGGGAACCGAGGTTACATGTGAAACTGGAGACTTTTTCTAATAACTAACACTCATGTGAAACCAGCCCTCACAGCCTACAAAGCTCTGAAAGAGAGATGGATATCATTAGATTTGCTTTGGTGACCCCAAATGTAGCTTTGTCGGCCACCAAATTTTTTCAGGGTAAAAGGCAAAACCCTGACTGTTAAAGTTATAGAAAGTAATGTTTTCCATTTAGAGCAGGTAACTTCCAACCACAGTGGAGACGCGTTGTGTAAGACTGCAAGGTGTAAATACAATCCAGTTAAACAATATCCAGAATACTATCTGGAAATGAAAAACACGTTTATGCCAGGAGCAAATGGGGCCATTTTCAGTGTGAACACAGTGTGAACGGAGCTTTAATCTACTGCAGGGGAGCATGTCACCAAAATAAACTTTTTACATGAATATCAATATGAAATAAACAATCTGAAAATTTCACATGTATGGCAGTATTTGCATTTTATCTTATGTTCCTTCTTGATATTGTAATGACAACCATTTTAGTGCAAAAATGCCACAATTGCACGCATAATAAACTGAACGTTGAGGAACACAAGCTACATTCGTCAAATTTTCTGGAAAAAAATAAAATAACTAAAAAATATAATAATGTTTAATATTTGAATGTTGTCAAACTATTAACAACATTTTATAATAGTATTTGTTAATGTCATAGTATTTGTAATAGTAATTCCAGCATTTGGAAGCAAAGCTTCGTAAGTGTTTTGAGAACTAATTGCTAGATTGCAAGATAGAGCTAATGTTTTTAACCTAAAAGCAGACCTGACAGAGAGCACAGATGTATATTAGTACAGATATAATTAGCACTGATGTAACCAGTGACTTAAAATTAACTCAACAAATAGTGTCTAATACAACCATGTGACCAAAGAAAGGAATGTCAATGATACCCAAATTACTGTGTAATCTCTCTCTCTCTCTCTCTCTCTCTCTCTCTGTCTCAATTAAATTAAATTCAGTGGTCTTTATTGGCATGAAAGTTTCAAAAACAATGTTGCCAAAGCATCATATAGAATAAATAAAATAAAAGCAAAATACATTTTGTCCAATAACTTGGACTGTATATAATATATTTATTAGTAATATAAAAAAACCAATAATATAAATTACTATTATTATTTATTTGACCACATCACATTGTGTGTGTGTGTTTGTCCAGATCTTTCACTGTCCCTCAGGTTGTGGCATGTTGATACATATTGGGCAGCAAGGTGTGCCCCATCTCCTTTTCCTAGGAGTATTTTTAATTTTGAGAGGTCATTTAGGTCTTTAAAGTCTGAAGTTTCAGAGTTAAACATGTGTAGGTAAACATTCCTTATTTCACTGAATGTTTCACATTTGAGGATGAAGTGCATTGACCTCACCTGTCCAACAGTGAGCACATATTCTGTTTTCTTTTGGTTGCCGTGATTTTTTGTGTCTTCCTGTTTCAATTGCCAATGTGTGGTCACTGAGCCTGTATTTGGTTAGGGTCTGTCTCTGTTTTCTATCTCTGACAGTAAAGAGATATTTTGCCAACTCATACTCTCTGTTTAGGGCCAGATAACATTCTAATCTACTTTGGCTTTTAGTTTCTTCTTTCCAATGTTCCAAATAGGTTTCTTTGCATTGCATTATAATTTGCTTTACTCTGATTGGTGTTTGGAAAACAGTGTTGATGTGAGACTGGTCAAAGTGTGTTTGAGGGGGGACAATTAGTCTCAGCACCAACTGATGTAGGAGACTCTTTTCTGGGATCAGCTCTTGGATTTGGAGGGTTTTGGATTGAAGGGTGTCTCGGGGGCTGGATTTAATGTGAATAAAAAATTTAAGTGCTCTCTTTTGAATGCTAATTATCAGTGGGTATCTGCCTAATTCTGCATTTGTTGGTGTATTTCTGTGTACATGTAAGATGTATCTGCAGAATTCTGTATGTAAAGTTTCTGTTGGGTGTTTGTCCCGACGTGTATAGCTATGATGACTGAGTGGACCCCATACTTCCCTTACATACAGCACAATAGGCTGGATGACACTATCAAATATTTTCAGCCAGATTTTAATTGGAATTTGGAGATTATAAAATGTTCTCTTAATTGCAATTAGGGCTCTTCGAGCTTTTTCTTTTAGTGTATTCACTGCCATGTTGAAACTCCCTGATGCTGTTATTGTTATACCAATATAGGTATAACACATGCTGTGTTCAATTATATGATTATTTATAGTAAACGGGTATTTATTTTCATGACACTTGGGCCATTTTTAAAAAAATCATAGTTTTCTTCATGTTTACTGCTAGCGCCCAGTTTTGACAGTATTTGTCTACTATGTCCAGCTGCAGCTGTAGTCCTTGTTCAGTAGGAGACAGTAGAACAAGGTCATCAGCATAAAGCAGATACTTTACCTCTCCATCTAGGAGGGGGGAGAGGATGAGTAGCACATTGATCCAACTGAACAGCAAGTTCATTTATATATACATTAAGTAAAGTTGGACTTAAATTGCAACCCTGACAGACACCTCTTCTCTGGGTGAAGAATTCAGTTTGTTTGTCTCCAATTTTAACAGCACACCTGTTTTTCGAATATATATTGATTTAATCAGATCATATTTGTCACCTATACCACAATGCAGAAGTCTATAATATAGCCCTTCATGCCAAATAGAATCGAAAGCTTTCTTGAAATCAATAAAACAAGCAAATATTTAAAAAAAAATTTGCTTGCTGTACATGTTTGTTAAAGTGTAAAGGGTATATACATGGTCGGTGGTGCGGTGTTTTGGGAGGAAGACAATTTTATTTTTACACAAGATGGAGTTTATCAAGGAAATTAAGTATTCTTTTGTTAAGAATACTCTCTCTCTCTCTCTCTCGGTAACTAATGATCTGCTTTGCACTCACCCAAGACAAGAAGTAAAAATGTATGAAATCAGCATCAGGAAACTGGATCCAGTTTCAGGTTTGTATGTTACATCTGCAATGCCAAAGACAAAGCCTCCACCTACCCACATGTCTGCAGGGACAAGACATATTCAAACACATTACATTTTGCCATTAAGTTTCCTGTTAGAAAAGAGTATACAGTGCTGAGCTGCTGGTCATTTATCATCGTATTTTGTTATTTTACCTAAATAAATATAAAATGTATTTATTTGGCTGACACTTGGATTAAAAAGTAAACAGTAAACAATAAACATGTCTATGCTGGTGATTGGTATACCTACCTGTGAGGCTGAAAATGATATGTCAGCTCTGTAGGTCCTTACAATGCAAGTGAATGGTGACCAGGCCTTTGTAGCTCCAAAAATCACAAAGGAATCATAAAAGTTATTAATATTCTTCAATGGTTAAATCCACGTCTTCAAAAGTGATATGATAGGTGTGGGTGAGAAACAGATTAAAATGTATGTATTTTTTTACTCTTAATGTCCACTTTCACTTTTACATCTTAAAGTTACAACTTGTTGTTTCAATTTCACATCTGAAAGTGAAAGTGAGATATTCAGTACAGTATTCTTGCAAAATTGCTTAATTATTGCTGTTAATTTATTTTATTTGTATAAGCATTACTATCATGTAGCATTTAGCATTGTATTCACTTATCTGGTAAAAATTAAATAAATAAATAATGTTGCATTTATAGCCTAACAATTTGGTATTTTAATTTAGCATATTTATGACACTGTTGAAAACTGTGTGGAACGGGCCTCCCCAACTGTGTATCACTGGTTTTTAAAACGTTTTTTTTTTTACTTAATCAGAGATGGAATCACTCATTTTCAGTTTCTAGCAAAAAGTTTTTCTTTGGGAAGTTCTGCATTCACAAAAGTAAGTAACTTGTAATTCTATAAATATAATGATTTTTGCTATCTACGCTGGTGTGAAAGATGCAAGTTCTCCTTTCTATACATTTGACTGTTTAAATCACCTGCATGCAACCATCTATATACTCTATCATGTCTATTTGTTCTCTTAATATTTAAAAAGATGATGTTTTGTTATTGTTATATGTGCACTTTGTTTTTCAGAGGTTCTTGATTAAATTCACTCAGTGTGTTGCTTGGAGTTATTTAATAAAAACAAATGTTCAATAGGGAGTTTAAAGTTTGTTCCTTTAACCTTATGTCGACTTTTTCTAATAAAAATATGTAAAATTGCATGTATGAGAAAAACTATGTATAAAACTGCATCATCTGATTCAATTCTTGAAGTCTGTTACAAATGCAAGCTTCATAAATTTATTGGTGTGTACTCGCTTATTTCAACAAAGTCCAGACTCGTGGGATGAACGCAAGGGTGTAGTGGGCCAATTGGGACAGGGCCTTTGTGAGAATACCAAACAAAAGCACATCTGGTAAGAAACCTCATTAGGTTATTACAATCTGTTAAGAGTAACATTTGTAGTTTCATCTGATTTTCCAATCTGAAAATTTCAATGATTTTTCATGAGCCAATTTAATAAATTTGTCCTCGTACGGGGACTTTTAATTATTAACAACTCAAGACTCAGTGGGCCTGATCACCATTGAGAATAAATGGCTGCTTCCGAAAGCTTGAAAATGCTGCCTTCGGATACTGTATACAGAGGAAGGATGAAAATAAGGTGCCCTTCAATCTGTTCTGAATCCAGTGCATTCATAAGAAATGCTGTAGGTTAAGCCATTACCTAATTAGGCTGCATGGCAGCAATAGAGATACCTTCTGTTTCCAAGCTGCAGATGACATTTGCACTTATTGACATGACTGGCAGTCATTGGACTATGTTGTACAGTACATAGTACATTGTAACAGTGCATAGATTCAGGATTAATTAAACTAATTACTGATTTTTCAAATATACAGCACTGGCTGACATTTGTTTGTTTGACAATGCTGAAAGAAAACTTTAGGTTACTTGCATAACCCCGGTACTCTGATAAAATGAAGTGAGGTATCTCACTACGGGAACGTCTCTGGCAGGAACAATTGTGAAAGCACCAATGGCACCACATCTGTCATGACTCACAAACCAAGTATCCGAGGTGCCAGAGAAAGACCGAAAGGAATTTTCACATACTCATACACTTTGTCTTGGTAAGCAAACCTGAGATATTTCCTGTAAGCAGGAAAAATGTCTATGTGAAAATATGCGTCTTGGAGATCTATTGATGTAAACCAGCCTCCGAGACGAATAGAATGCGACAAAGTCCTGAGCGTGAGCATTTTGAATTTGTATTTCCTGAGATGTCTGTTCAGGATCCCTAAATCTAGAATGGGACCATCCCCATCTTTGGGATCACAGAATACCAGGAATAAAACCTCTGCTGTCATTCTTCCAATGGTATTATCTTGCTCAGCAAAGAGGATATTTCTTCCTACAAAATTTGAGCTGACTCTCCTTGAGCTACTGACATTAGCATTCCATAGAAAAGAGGTGGTTTTATGGCAAACTGAAGCCTGCAACCTCTTTCTACTGTCTTTAAAACCTAAGGATGTACTCCACATGTGTGCCAGCTCCATCTGAACAGTGAGCGCACACTGACCCCCTTCAAAGTGAGGGAATGCGGCTCTGGACCGGGAGTCATATTCATGGTTCTTTGTTTTATTTTCATGTTTAATTCTCTTTTTACACAACTCTACACCCTCGGTACTCTGATTGGGTATGTCAGAGAATATTTTATTGGAAAAACACCATGAGTGCTTGTGTACACAGCGGGGGGGGGCACTTGAGGAACTTGAGCTTTCGCCCTGCTCACATTTGGGAGTGAAACTGAACAGTCTGTTTTGAACACAAGAAATTGTCCAACATCTAGCGTCCGTCTCTGATTCCCCATGGGAGGGAAATTGTTGCTGATCATTTGGGGGGCCCAGACAGAGAAAGCTGTAGTCCTGTCTCCATGCTCCCCCTCTAGACAAGCAACTACATCAGGTCTTTTTTTCTGTTCCTGGGAATTAGAGGGACGGTGTCTCATGGTGGCCATTGCAAAAGACGGTTTTGGTTTTGAATGTCCTGGTTTAGGTTGTGGTGTTGAGTTTCCCGGTTGCTGGTGTGGTGTGGAGTGGGAGGGCTGTAAATCAGGCTGTTGTCCCTTTCCAGGGGGCCTGAAGCCAGTCTGACTTGACTGATATGGACGACCCGGTGGTTTTTGTGGGAAACATTCTTCGAATGCCTCTCCTTCCTCCTTCTTAGATCACATTGTTGGTGCATAGCTTTAACAGTGGTGCCGAACATGGCTTTCGGGTCCATGGGAGCATCCAAAAATGGCACTTTCTCCTTGTCAGAGAGCCCTGACATAGTTCAGCCATAGCGCTCTTTTGCCTACTACAGCCAACCCCATGCTCCTTCCGCAGCTTCGAACCATGCCACGGGACGTGCACAAGTTTAAATCCATGATGATGCAGATTTCCTCCCAGAAACTCAACAGAAATATTTTGTTTTTGGTTAAAATTCACCTGAAAAACCTGATTACAACCTCATTTCGCATGGTTTTGGCAACCCCTGCTGGACATTTCACTTGAAAAGTGCAGCCTAAACGTTGCAATGCTCACATAAATTCCATGAGACCAGGCTGGATTTTACAATTTAGTACATACACAAGAGGAACTTGGTAACCTAGATAGCTTGCCAAAAGAACTGGCAAGAGCTGGCCATATAGTTAGCTAGCTAGTAAACACACTGATGGAGTACACACCTAAAAAAATATTTCAAAAGGTTAAATAAACAGTTAGGCCTAAGTCAACAAAAGAGCTGCTTCTATCCCCCTCTTCTCTTCCTCCAGTTTTGGTTAGCAGTATGATTGGTAATCTAGCTAGCCAATCAAAATGTACCCACTCATCTCTGATTGGCTGAAATTCTGGCTCAGTATATCGCTGTGACCCTGTTGAGCAAGCAAGCGGTCAAAGCTATTAATTGACCCACAAAAACAAAATACAAAATCTTTGCAAAGTGATACAATGCTTTACAAAACTGAGTTCATGCATGAGCAAAACAACTTTTTGTGTGCTAAATATATCATCTTGCATATTTGTGGCACAAATATAACTTAATACCTCACATGAGGACATAAATGTTTAGGCCAACTGTTATCTGTTCTACATTGCTTTTCTTTGCATGGTTATTGGGTGCTAGTTACAAATAAAGGGAAATGATACACAGCAATCACATCTGGGTCTTAGGAGCTTAAAGTCTTCTGAAGCAGTACAATCGCTTTGGGTGAGAAACACAGCCAAATTCAGCCCTTATTCATGATCAATGATAATGTCACTACAAAGCATGTAAAGCATTCATTCCCAAAGGCTGTGGGTGGATAGAAATATTCTTAAAATATACTCTGAGTAAAATATGATGTCATTGCATTAGATAACAAAATTTCAAACAAATTATGCTAGAACTTTTCTCAAAAATGACTTATTGTATGCAAGAAGTCAGTTCCCCTCAAGTCCACTGTCCACTACAGCCAGTAAATTAACCATTTTGTTTTCCAACCTTATATCAATATCTCTTTTGTATTCAATTAATGTATTCTGTGTTCAAAGAAACACTATGTTGAGTGTTAAAGGTGTCTCTCTCTCATCATTACTCAAATGCTCCATTTGTTGACTTCACTATATTCAGGGGGGTAAAGTACTTGAGTAATTATACTTCATTACTGTACTTAGGTGTTATTTTGGGGGATTTGTATTTTACTGAAGCTCAATTTAAACTGAATACTTTAACTTTTACTTAATTACATTTTCAAAGAATAAATAGTACTTTTTACTCCTTACAATTTTATTTAGACTTGAAAAGTACAATTTACATTTTTGCAGATCATTTTCTTCCGTCTTAATACTACCAAAACAATCAAATTACACTGATGCCTAGTTTAAGTTAAATGTAATTTAGTGTGCCAATTAGTTCTGCTGTAACATAAAATGTAATTGGCTACAACATGGTCATTGAGAAGCGATGTCATGTATCACCACAACACACAGCACCTTGACCTGTGCCTGAGACAAATTATAACAATCACTGGCAGAAGAAGATGGATGAAATTTGCAAGCACGGTTCAAGCTTAAAAATTGTATTTATTTATTTTTGTCGATTCGATTTTAAAAAGCAATTGATCTATCTTTTACTCTGTGTTCATCCACTACAATAAGAGGAAATCACTCGCATTTGCAACCAAATTTTATGCTACATGACTAAAAATGTATAATTTGCCAACTTGATGGTAAATGTTTAAATTTCACTCACCAGTGAATGAATTGTGTAGTGGTGAAGTATTCAGCAGCCAGATCCTTTCACTGCGTGTAGTGCGTAAAAGTTGTTCTGTGTAATGCATGTCCAAAGACGAGATCCTTGCAACGTATTTGTCAATAAATATTGTCTCTTTTAATACTCTTTCTGTTCTTTGCAGTCAGCTGTTGATCAAAACAACAACAAAAAAATATCTAATTCTAATCACACCTAGCACAGATGAGATGAAGCCATTTGTGTCTCTTGTTAGCTTTCGCTCATTTACAGACGCTCTTTACAGAAATGAGACACTCTTGTAGTTGAAAGTATTGATGTTGGTGGAGGACAGAAAAGCAGCAGTCACCACACTCATGCTGATTTGGGTGGGGAAAGAGAAATTAAAAGTAGGGGTTTCATCATGTGAGATGAGGGAAAACAATATCTGGAGAGTTTCTAAATGTAGCCTAAATGCATTTGATTATTATTAACTGCTTCTAATGAAGCCATTCCCACAGAGTACTTACTTGCATATTTGTATAATATTTATATTTATGCCATGTGTATACTGTTTTCCATTACAGCATTTCCTACTGTACCAGAACATGCAAAGGATGATATTTATTTTATTTTATACTACAATATATTACAATTATAATTATAATATTACAATTTTCATTTAAACTCTATATCTAGCATGTTACTTTGTGTAGGCTATAAAATATAACCAAATTGTAAACATAAACATGTAACAATATTGATCTATGTGAACTTGGTTGCAACTAACCAAGTCTAATTCTTTGCAAATGAAAACATGAACTAAAATGTTAAAGTAGCCTAAACTAAGTGAAAACCTAATAAACTCTTCTAGTATTCAAACTACATAATTCAACCATTTATGAGCCTGTAATCTGCCACCTTTATAGAGTCTTATATATGTGACATATAAAGTCTCTTAACACACACACATGTTGGTGCAGCTAGCATTATGAGGACTCTCCATAGATTTAATTATTTTTATACTGTACAAATTATAGATTCTATCCTCTAAACCTAACCCTCACAAAAAAACATTTTGCATTTTTACATTTAAAAAAAAAAAAAAAAAAAACATAGTTTAGTATGTTTTTTAAGCGATTTGAATTATGGGACACTAGAAATGTCCTCATAAACCACATTTATAGCATAATACCCTTGTATTTACCAGTTTGTAACCTAAACCACACACACAGACACACACACACACAGACACACACACACACACACACACACACACACACACACACACACACACACTCACACACACACACACACTGTTACAAACAGAAGGAGTTTGGCGCCCTCTGCTGTATGGAATCATATCTGCAGACACAGCTAGAGGCATCTGCATTTGCTGACACTGCCTAAATGACATGATAGTCATTTATTTTAAGAAACATTTCATTTTACTTTCCACATAACAGCGTGTGTTTGGAAAGACGTAGGTGTAACATAATACAGAGGAACATTCATATACATTTTCAAGCTCTATGTGTTATACAACTCTGTAAATATATTAATGAATAATAATATCTAAAAAAATCTAAGTATCGGCAGTCTGTACCCTTAAAGCCCAATTCATCTTTATTTATATTTAACTTTCAGTGTCTCGTTACTGAATTAATGTAAGTGTTGTTTCTATGGCACATATTAAAGAAAGTATCCCAGAACCCTCTACCAAGGGTGAGCCTTCAAAGTTAGCTAAACAAAGCGTAAAGCGGCGGTACACTTTTTGAATGGATGTCAAGTGAAGAGACGCTTCAGTGTGGTTAATAACAGTAAATAAACTGCTTTTGTGAGGACACAGAAAACAGCTCATCATCCGCTGCTTAGGATAAAGGTTGTCGATCACGACTGGTCGCAATGGCTGTTACGCAATGGCGTTAGAGAACTGCGTACCCCTCCCATATGACCAAACCCCGCCCACTCTTGTTTCCATCCACTGTTTGACAATCCGGATGTCACGTAGTCCAAAACCAACTGTCACTAGACGCTATTTTAAAATTAATCCAGACTCGACCGTCAACATTCTACCGCTTGTTTAGGGGACGAGAAAGCGATCCATTTGTATTACTGTTAAGTTGATTGATAAATTAATTACCGTTCGCAATGGAGAACAGTCTGGACAGAACAGGGGATAGTAATCTTGACCAAGCTGTCCAACAGTGGCTACAATATGACAAGGTAAGATCAAACACATGATGTTGCAAATCCTCCTGTCATATCATACTTATATGGAGTGGTGGTGGCGTAGTGGGCTAAAGCATATAACTGTTAATCAGAAGGTTGCTGGTCCGATCTACACAGCCACCACCATTGTGTCCTTGAGCAAGGCACTTATCTCCAGGTTGCTTCAGGGGGATTGTCCCTGTAATAAATGCACTGTAAGTCGCTTTAAGCGTTTGCTAAATGCACATTTTATAGACATATAAATGTAAATAAGTTGTGACCTGTTTAGTGCTGTTAATGAAAGACGGCAGAGGCTATCCGGTGCTTGCTTTTTTTAAAAACTCCACTGTCTCACACTAGTGTGTTGGCTCACATTAACCAACACACTAGTTACGAAAGGAAATGTCCTGCATTGCGTTTGTAATGCGGTCATTCACCAAATCAGTTCATGTCACTTGTCAGTGTATTGGTGTATTATACAAACTGAGTTCTTTCTTATGATTCTTTTTAAAATCAACATAGTCTCAAATGTTTCACTTAAAGGAATAGTTCACACAAAAAGGAACATTGTGTCATTATTTACTCACCCTCATGCCGTTCCAAACCTGTTAACCCATTCCATCTTATGTGTAAAACACAAGGAGGAATATTAAAGGATAACCCATGCACTGATTTCAATACACTATTTTATATGTATGTTATGCACATACATTTATTACAATATATTTACCTCGTATGGTGGTGAGAGGGAGGGTTAAAAACGGCCAAAACTACTGATTCATTTGAAACAAGCACGTGACATCTCTGAACTCAAAGCAAATTGCCAATACGATTCAAAAACAATGAAACAGACTGACAGGCGCATACTTTTTAGACTGCCCTAGGCTGTTACTGCTTTTTAAAATGCTATATAAGTTCTTGAGAGCTGGCCATATAGTTAGCCATATAACAAAAGAGCTACTTCTATCACCCTGTAATGTATAAGTTCTTGATTTTGGGACGGCATGGTGTCTCAGTGGGTTGCACTGTCACCTCACAGCTATGAAGGTCCCTGGGTTGAGTACCAGGCTCACGCAGGGCATTTCTGTGTGCAGTTTGCATGTTCTACCCAAGTTTGCGTGAGTTTCCCCCACAGTCTTAACACTTGCAGGTTAAGTGAATAGGAAAGTCTAAATTACCCATAGGTGAGAGTGTGTACGTCTGTTACTGTTAGCCCTACGATGGACTGGCCACCTGTCCAAGTTGTGGGACAGGCTCCAGCACTACCTGCGACCTTACAAAGGACAAGCAGCTTTAGAAGAGGGATGGATGGAAGTTTTTGATTTTATCTACAATAATGTATTATGAATTATTATGTATTTACTACATAATTAAGTCGTCTGTAATTGCATAGTGATTAGAACACATATCATTGTAATGGAATTGAGTAGGGATGAACAGTATGCTGGTTTCAGTCAGGAAGCCCTTAGCCTTGACACATGGTCTCAGTTATAGAGAGAGTGAAAGCATATTGTCTCTCACATGGTGGACATGAGTCATGTTAAACTCATCACTAACCAAACTAATCCGGACACTGTCCAGAAAAACAGAGCCTGTGTTCATGTCAACACCCCCCTCTCTTACCCTTCTTCTTCTCTTGTTCTAACAAAGTGTCCAAATGCCTTAGTTTTTTATTCTGAAGTTGTCACCGCACATCTCTGCAGAAGTGTGTAGTTTCTGCACCAGTAGCGTCACCAAAATAATAGGAAAAATAACTACTTTTTTCAAACAGATTCCAGAAAACACCATCCGGACAGCCCCACTCCAAATACACAATTAGTTGAGCCAGTGTTGCTGAGGCAGGTTTGACGGGTCACACAAACAAGCTGTGGAAATATGTATATTATTGTGATTTTCTCTTTCTGTGTTTACAGAATCCAATGACCGCTGCAGCTGTGCGGGCCATGGTTAAGGAGGGTGCCGTGTCAGAGCTGCAGAAATGTTTCGGGGCCCGTATGGAGTTTGGCACAGCAGGACTTAGAGCAGCAATGGGACCTGGAGTCTCTTGCATGAATGACCTCACCATCATACAGACTACACAGGTGACATACCGCATCATATGTATCGCATACATTATCTCCAAGCCAAGCACACTCTAGAAGACTCAAGCTTGTTGCCTGTTTTTTTTTTTCAGCATGTGCTATCTGAGACACGTACTGACTAGTCGCCAACATTATGACAGATTAAAAAATGTTGCCCATACTGGTTTGGTGTCTGAAAGCCTGGCTGTATCTAAGCAAGTAATAAAAAAACAGAGAGTGTGTTGGTTTGTTAAAACAAGAGAGTATGGAATCTGTCAGTGTCCTGGAACACACTATGCTGCTTTTGTCCTGTACACATGGATGCTGAGTAAAGAAGCGGTCAAACTAGATATCAGGCATTTGTAAAATGAAACTCATCTTAATTACATTTTAAACTATACATATGTTGGAAATGGAAGGATGCACAAAATCTTGTGTGACTACCCCATAAAGGGGTAGTCACCTGTCTGCGTGGGTTCTCTCCGGGTGCTCCGGCTTCCAAAGACATGCAGGCTAGGTTAATTGATGTCTCCAAAAAATTGCCCTAGGTGTGGATGTGAGTGTGAGTGGTTGTTTGTCTATGTGTGGCCCTGTGATGGATTGGCGACCTGTCCAGGGTGTACCCCGCCTTTCGCTCAATGTTTGCTGGGATAGGCTCCAGCCCCCCCCGCGACCCTGTACAGGATAAACGGTTGAGGATGGATGGATGGATGATGGTTCTTCAACACTACGCTAGCTCTTTACGCAGCAAAGGCTGTGAATACTTATGTACATATGATTTTTTTTGTGTTTTTTTTTTTTATTTTAATACATTTGCAAAGATTTCAAACAAACTTCTTTCACGTTGTCATTATGGGGTATTGTTTGTAGAATTTTGAGGAAAATAATGAATTTAATGCATTTTGGAATAAGGCTGTTACATAACAAAATGTGGAAAAAGTGAAGCGCTGTGAATACTTTCTGGATGCACTGTAAATCATCTTAAGACAAATGCTTTTGTGAAACATCTTATGTGTCTGAGACTTTTGCACAGTACTGGGTGTGTGTGTGTGTGTGTGTGTGTGTGTGTGTGTATATATATATGTATAGCAATATTGAAATTTTTTCTCCTTATCCTTTATTTCTTGCAGGGTTTCTGTCAGTACCTGGAGCAATGTTTTACAGATCTGAAGCAGAGAGGTGTAGTGATCGGGTACGATGCTCGTGCTCACCCACCAAGTGGTGGCAGCAGTAAAAGATTTGCCTCCCTTGCTGCTTCTGTCTTTATCAGCCGAGGAGTTCAGGTCTACCTCTTCAGTGACATCACGCCCACTCCTTATGTGGTATGTATGAACCACCTGCAGCATGTTTTTTTTTATTATTTATTATTATTTTTATTATTTGCTCAATGCTGAGTGCCCAGGTTTGAGTCTGGACCGTAACATGTCCCAACACAATTCCTCTTCACTTCACTATTTTCATTATAGTGTGGACACAACCTTTCTTCCTGTGGCAGCCATGCATTCCTGTGTCTGCCCGGTTCTGTAGCGAGGCTATGTCCACTTAGTCTGTACCTTGTCAAGGTTGCTCTCAGTTGTTATTGGTCAATGTGTACAGATAGTCTGCCATGGTTTATTCACTTTTTTGGGCAAGATAGCATTGCATTTTTCTCAGTAGTTTGATTTCCAAGTAAGTGATATAATTATCTTTTATTTGTGCTGAATTTTGTCTCTATCTAATTAGTTTGGGGTTAGCAACTTGTGGTTCAGTGTCTTGCCAAATGACACTTCGGCATGAGGAGTCGTGTGGGCCACGAATCGAACCACCAACCCTGCGATTAGTGGTAACCCGCTCTACCACCAGAGCCACAGCCGCCCCAATGCATGGCTTTATAATGTATGACTGGGTGTCACTGAGTTTTAGCATTTGATTGCCCATTTTTGTATTTTTATAATTGGTGGATATTTGTCTAATTCTGACCTGCATGCATTATTTGCTCACACACACCCCGGAGCCCTCAAAAAGCATTCTCTCTGTGTACTCTATCCAAAAAAACATATATACAAATGTTTTTTGGTTCTTATTATGTAATACAGAATATCATTCCTTAAGACATCAAGTTTAGAAAAATTCTAGATAATTGAAGCCATGCGTCATGTTTCTTAACTTAAGAAAAACGATACAGTAGTTTGTCTCTGAGTAAATGAATAAGAATATTTTTCTTAATGGAAGCAATGCAGTGTTGTGACAAAATGTATGACAAAAATAATCTGTTACTTGACTGCCCCAGTAACCTCTGAATGTCATGTTTTCATGTGTCAGCCAATCAGGGGTCTTCATCCAGCCCAGTCAGAAACCTGGCACTGCATGATCATGTGTTTTGTGCATGCTCAGAGCACTGCACTAGACCTTACTTTGTGTGATTTTTCTCTGACAAATGCAAACAATCTATACATGAGCATACTGCAGATATGATTGTTCTAATATACACACATAGAGCATAACAACTTCTCAAAATAATAACTGATGTGTGAATTATTTTGTAGTATAATTATATTTAATATGTATATGTAAACAATTATAAAACTGTAAAAATGAATTAAAATATACTTTCTCTACTTCTCTATAAAATCTCTTTTTCTCTCATCTCCTCTCAGCCGTTTACCGTATCACATCTAGGACTGAGTGCTGGCATCATGGTAACAGCCTCCCATAACCCAAAACAAGACAATGGATACAAGGTATCATTTATCCCTTCAACTATAATTGATATTTGATTTGGAAAAATGTATTATGGATAGATTTTATTGGACTTTAATCTGATCCATTCTCCAATGTGTGTGTGTTGTAGGTGTACTGGGCGAATGGAGCTCAGATCATTCCGCCTCATGATAAGGGCATCTCTGCAGCTATAGAAGAGAACCTTGAGCCGTGGCCAGAATCATGGGATACAGATGGTGCTCTTCAGAGTTCCCTACTCAAAGACCCATACCAGGACATACATAGAAAATACCATCAAACCATACAACAGCACTGCTTTCACAGGTACTTCACAAAGATATAATTTGAGTGATAATCTTGATTTTTCAAATTCTATGATTCAAATTGGAATTTATGCCAGTTTTTAATGGATGTGTGAAGATTTTTGCTAAATATTATTTGTATATGTTGGTGGCCAAAAGTACAGATTTTGCTGTTTCGGAAGGATACTTTATTTCAGTCAGGACATTACTGATGTTAAAAATAGCACCATAACTATTTGAAAATTTGTATTGTGATCAAACCTAGACAGGCCCCATTTCCGGCAGCCATCACTCTAACACCTTATACTTGAGTAATCATGCTAAATGACTAATTTGGTACTAGAAAATCACTTGCCATTGTATCAAACACAGCTGAAAGCTTTTTGGTTCATTAAATTAAGCTTAACATCGTCTTTGTATTTGTTTTTGAGTTGCCACAGTATGCAATAGACTGGCATGTCTCAAGATCAGCATTAGGTCAAAAATGGCAAAAAATAAATCACTTTCTCTAGAAACTTATCAGTCAATCATTGTTTTGAGGAATGAAGGCTATACAATGCTTGAAAGTGCCAAAAAAAAAAAAACTAAAGATTTCATACAAAGGTGTACACTACTCTAACAAGGACAGAAAGAGATGTGGAAGGCCCAGATGTACAACTAAACAAGACAATAAGTACATCAGAGTCTCTAGTTTGAGAAATAGTCGCCTCACATGTCCTCAACTGACAGCTTCATTGAATTCTACCTGCTCAACACCAGTTTAATTTACAACAGTAAAGAAAAGACTCAGAGGTGCAGGCCATATGGGAATAATTGCAAAGAAAAAGCCACTTTTGAAACAGAAAATCAAAAAGAAAAGGTTAGAGTGGGCAAAGAAACACAGACATTGGACAACAGATCATTGGAAAAGAGTGTTATGGATCTTAACCCCATAGCAATTTTGTGGGATCAACTAGACTGTAAGGTGGTGAGAAGTGCCTGACAAGACAGCCACATCTATGGCAAGTGCTACAGGAAGTGTGGGGTGAAATGTCACCTGAGAATCTGGACAAACTGACTGCTAGAATGCCAAGGATCTGCAAAGCTGTTATTGCTGCACATAGAGGATTTTTTTATGAGAACTCTTTGAAGTAGCTTAAGAAGTTCTGAATTTTTTTTTTCAAATTATAGTAGTAATTTTTCACGTTATTAATGTCCTGACTATACTTTGTGATCAGTTGAATGCCACTTTGGTGAATAAAAGTACCAATTTCTTTCCATAAGAGCAAAATCTGTACATTATTCCAAACATTTCGCCGCCAGTGTGTATTTATACAGTGGCAAGAACAAGTATGTGAACCCTTTGAAACTACCTACATTTACCGTATGTATACATTTGTCTTAAAATCTGTTTTGAACTTCATCTAAGTTACAATATTGAACAAACACAATCGGTTTTAACTGATGACACACAAATTATTGTATTGTTTTTGTTCATACTGAATACATCATTCAAACATTCACAGTGTAGGTTGGGAAAAGTATGTGAACCCCTTGGCTAATGACATCAACATAAGCTAATTAGAGTCAGGAGTTGGCAGACCTGGTATTCAAATAATGAAATGAGATTGGAGGTGTTGCTTAGAGATACTTTGACTTGTGATGTGGATCATGCCTCACAAAAAAAGAGATCTCAGAGACCGGACAGGATTACAAAGTCATCCCAAAGAGCTTAGATATTCATCTGTCTACAGTTAGAAAAACTATCTATAAATGGAAATTATTTAGTACTGTGGCTACTCTCCCTAGAATTAGCCATCCAGAAAAGATTTCTCAAAGATCACACCGCAGAATTCTCAATGAGAAAAAGATCACATTTTATGGACAATTAAGCAGAAAACCAGCTAATTTCAAAGGGTTCACATACTTTTTCTTGCCACTGTATAGTATATAAAATCTATATAAATAGTCTATTTAAATATTTGTATTCTTTTTTTAAGTTAAACGGTTCCCTGTACAGTTCACAGCATTTGATTACATTTCTTTCATATCGAAGCAAATTTTACAATGTATTTATTATATACCTTGTATTAAATTAAGAATTTAATCAAATCAAGACATTGTGAATCACAATCGAAACAGTCTGGTTTTCACACATCTCCTATATTCTCCTCACAGAGAGCTGAATAAGAGTTCAGAGGTGAAGATTGTCCATACGTCAGTTCATGGGGTGGGGCATATTTTTGTCCAGGCTGCTTTTAAAGCCTTTGACCTACGACCGCCATATGCTGTGGAAGAGCAGAAAGATCCTGATCCAGAGTTCCCCACTCTCATATACCCCAATCCTGAGGAGGGTGAGGGAGTCCTGGTACATCTCATCCCACACACAGACATAGGCTGTACATTTACATTTTCGGGATGTTTCTGCTTTTCTCATGTTATCCCTGATGAATATCCATTCAAATCTGTTTGTAAATGTGTTTGTGTGTAGACACTATCCTTCGAGCTTGCAGATAAAGAGGGGGCAACTGTGATTCTGGCAAATGACCCTGACGCTGACCGACTAGCTATTGCAGAGAAACAGAAGAGGTCACTGTTAGTGTTTTAAGGTTTTGAATTGGTATAAGCCATAGTTTTTGTCCTTTACTTTCAGTGTATCATATTATGAATAGCAATCAGTCCTGGTATTTTTAAGTCAATGTTTTTCCCTCATTATGTGTGTAGTGGGCAGTGGAAGGTATTCTCTGGTAATGAGTTGGGTGCTTTGCTCGGCTGGTGGATTTTCCATTGTTGGAAGCAGCAGAAGAGAGAGGGAAAAGCCTCCATCAAGGATGTCTACATGCTATCCAGCACTGTCTCTTCCAAAATCCTCAGAGCAATCGCTGTTAAAGAGGGCTTCCACTTTGAGGTACCTATTGTTTACAGCCACTGTATTACAGTTTACAGTAATAAAGGCACTCATCAATTGCATGCCACCTCCTTTTCAAGTAACACCTCGTCTACACTAAAAGTAAGGAGCGTATCACATTGTTTCAATAGGCAATTGCTCCCCATATGATCTGCGATGCGCTGTAACGGCCTGTGTAGACAGCATCGCATTACTGAATCGTGTCCCTTTCTTTTTCCTGTTTAACCGTAGCTCAAGTCTAGCCTTGAGCTTGCATCTCATTGGTCCATGTTAGCTTTATACCATCATAGAATGTTCAATTCAACACTTCCAATATAGAGAGCCTCAAGCCATTGAGGACTCATCTGTCATATCCGGTGTAGACAGATTGATAAACTTGAATTGATTTTGAGATTGGCTTCCATTATCGGTCAATATGAGTCTGCAACTACAAGGTTTCTTTTTTTATGAGCCCCAGTTTTGCATATATACTATATTGAGTCTGCTCCAAACCTAGTGAGGCATTTAAGGCATCCTAGGCACGCTCCTGTGAAATGAAGTCTGTTCCAAAAGGTAGGTATCTTAATTATGCTGTCTCCTAAGATGTCTTTTTGGCCAAATTCTAAGGTATCATCATATTTATCCTTCCCAATTATAAGTGACATTCTGTAGGCTATCCCAGAATGCACCTTGATTAGCTCGGTGGAAAAATAAATCCAAAATGGCAGATGAAAATAAATATTTTTTATTATAAATATATAATAATCCGTTCAATATTAAAAATTATCAATAACAAATAGATTAATATGAGCTAAAACTGACTATTGCATATTTATGCCCTTTTAGAGTATTGTGTCGCCTGTATTGAAATCATTTACGAGTCGAGTGTTGTGCTGTGCGCGTGAGGAGCGCTATTTGAATGTCACGTGGAGTTGCTACTGTAGCAGGGAGGAGGGTAGGGCCGGTTCGTGATTCCACACACCCAGCCCTTAATCAGGCTAATCAAGCCTCAGACAGGGATAAAGGCCGAATGAAAACTGCAGTGCGAGAGAGAGAGATTTATGGACAGCTGTCCGACACCTTTGTGTGTTTGTCTTTTTGGTTGAGTTTTATATTAAACTATTAATATATAATTTATATCGTCAAGCCGGTTCTCGCCTCCTCCTTTCCATTAATCCCTTTACTGGTGCCAAGTACCATGTACCCAGGAAGGAGGAGGGATGCGCTATAGTAGAGTCCTTGCCACTACCATCCACCCCATCGGAGCAGCCGCGGCTATCCGCCGGAGGACGGAAGAACCCGGCCGCCTGGAAGTGGAGGAATGGCCGCCTACCACGAGGGGAGGAGGGGCTCCCAACCGTCCACCAGGAGCTGGAGGTCTGCATCCGATCCGCTTGGAGAGGCGTGGCTGTCGTCCATTGAGGGTGGAGGAGTGGCCGAGGACCAAGATATGGCGTATCGGAAAACCGGCCAGTAAGTGTTTGTTTTTTTTCTCTCTCTATCTCTCTCTCTCTCTCTCTCTCTCTCTCCTCTCACTGTCCTACTGCCGCTCCGTGTTGGCCTTTCCCTCTCTTTTTTAACAATATTTTGTTAATTTGGCATTATCGCCGTTACGGCGTATAGGGGCCACATTTTTGTTTTGTTTCCCTCCCCTTGTCCCCCCCACCCCCCCCCCCCCCCCCATCCTGGTAGATGGGGATGACCTGCCGGCAGACGGGGCGGAAGGCACGCCCCTCCCCAGGGAAAGGGGGGTGGGGGGGTGTTCGTCATGCCGGGGGCTCCCGGAGAGAACAAGGGAGGAATGTGGCAGGGCAGAGGGCGGGGCCGGGTCGTGATTCCGCACACCCAGCCCCTATTCAGGCTAATCAAGCCTCAGAGAGGGATAAAGGCTGACTGGAAGCTGCAGTGCGAGAGAGAGAGAGAGAGATTTATGGACAGCTGGCCGACACCTTTGTGACAGCGGAGACAGCGAGGCACCTCACTACTTTTTGGAACACTTGATCTCTTTTTCTTCCTCTCTAATCAGTTTCCTGGTTGCTAACTCTCTGCATGTCTCTCTCTCTCTTGGTATCCAGGAGACACTTACAGGCTTTAAGTGGATGGGAAACAGAGCCAGAGAGCTGATGGATCAAGGAAAGACTGTGTTGTTTGCCTTTGAAGAAGCCATCGGTACATAAATTTCCACAGACTAAAATAAATTATTGTTCAAATATTACCAAATGTCCTAGGTTAAAACAATTGTTGAATTGTTGTCTCCATTATTCAAAAAAGGACATCTCTATTCTTTTTGCCTGTACTGCCCTGAGCAGCCTGTTGTCAAATGATGGAGTCATTTCAGATTTCAACAGAACACAATAAATTATACAACAATATTAATAAATTCTTGGGGAAAAATCGAAACAAGAAGTTCAAAAGTACTGTCAACTGTGAATCTGTCACCGATTCTCATGCACCGATGACAGAAAATAAGATGTATAATGTTCAGATGCGTGTATAAGTTATGGTCTGTCCACAGAAGAATGCAGACATTTCAGAACTATTAAGGGAACCGATTTTCATGAAACCCATTCAGTTCGAGTATTCTATTAAAAATGGAACCTGTTCTGAATAACAACCAGTTCTTGATTTCTGTTGATACACAATCGACCGACCGCACGTGGTGGTGACGTCACTCTGCTTACAATTAATATAGAATTTACCGTCTATAAATATAATTAATGTTAACAAATTGTACATCTTTTCAAAGGTCTAAGGCTTCAACATTGATATCTGATCTCTGTTTCACGATAGCAATGCTCCAGAAACAGAAATTTTGTTATTTGTGCCAGGAGTACAAATGAAAACATCAAAACGGGACTTCATACCTTTAGTTATGAAAACGTGATCGCCAGATGAATCCTGTTCGCCACACTTGGGTCAATTGTCCATGACAAGTGTTAATTGAAAAGCATCCAATAGCACTTTTTCTCCATAAAAGTGATAAATATGAGAGATATTGATATTTTCTCCATTGTTTGCATGAGATCTCGCCTGAAAGAATTACCCTTCGTCATCGTTCTTCAACAAACTAAGCAGTCTGAGCAGCATTCGTGTTGTAAAACTGTATATTATCTTATATATTAGAGTCCCATAAACAAAATGAGTCTGTCTCCAAAGTCTATTTTTAAAAATGGGGCGTAGTTTTATTCATAATAGCCAAGCAGTGCAGTCCGATTTTGTGTTGTCTTGAAAGGCGGAGCCTTACTTTTTTACTCTGTACTCTGCCCAGCGATTTTACAGAGAAAAAAGCTTGCAGGAACCTAATTTTTTGTTAGATCATCTTCAAATTTGAAACGTAACTTCTTTAGACTTGTGGCTTTGAGAACATTGTATTTCTGGGTTGTCTTGCTACTTTTATTATAGTTTTTTTTAGATTATAAAAACATGTTCTGCAAAAATTATTTCCAATATTATAAACTTTTCTAACTTTAAAAAATAACAACATATATTAAAACTGTGTCCATACTCCAACGGGTCCAGTAAATACAACCATTTAAGTTCAGGTATGTCATTTTTATGGTTTGTGCTCAAAAAGGGTATCAACAGGTTAAGTATGTGTACTGTTGATTTGGATGTAAAAATTCTGCTAAACAATACATAACCTTTACTGTCTATCTTTGTGAATTTAATCTTATCCCAGCAATGCATAGTACCAGTAGCTTAACCATCTTGTTCTGATTGGAGGATTTGATTACTTACAGTAATTAGGTTAAAAGGTTAATTGAAGTAATTTGAGCTCTACGTTACTCACACAGAGAGATTGTGTGCTGGACAGTGAGAGGCTGTATCATCATTGCTGCTGTTTCACTGATTTTAATTCTGTATGCTGAAGGTTCATTCAGGATCCATGTATGACGTTCCTAACTATTGACTGCAGGGGCATAATTACAGAAAAATTCACATGACAGGAAATAGCCTGCTTGAAGGAAACCATTTTTTTTTACTCTGTGCGCTCCATGAGCTGACCACAGTGATACACTGTAACTATTAACTCTTCTGTTTTAAAACACCAAGTCATTTCTGTGTGTTTTAAAAGGTCCATCATCACTGTGGTGGGAAATATATAGTAAAAAGTTCCAAAACTCAAAAAGTTTTCTTTTTGTTTCATGTGTTTTTCTAGGCTACATGTGTTGTCCTGCAGTTTTGGATAAAGATGGTGTGAGTGCGGCTGCTATTGCTGGCGAGTTTATCTGCTACCTGGCTGCTAAAAACGTAACGCTGTCCCAGCAACTCACTTCCATTTATGAGGAGTATGTCATACAATTTCTCACTTTCAGAAAATGTGACATTGACACCACAAATAAATTCTGTACTTGAGTTGAATTAAACCATTTGTCTTTCTCTGTTTTCAGGTATGGCTACCACATTACCAAAAATTCCTACTTCATCTGTCACAATCAAGACACCATCAAGCAGTTGTTTGAGCGTCTTCGGAATTACAGTGGAGAGAATTGCTATCCTAAAGATTGTGGGAGCTTTGCCGTCACAGCCGTGAGAGACCTGACCACCGGCTATGACAGCAACCAGCCCAACAACAAAGCTGTTCGTATTACTACATATGGGACTAGTTAACTAGAAATTTAGTAATAGTGGATTTTTTTTTCAAGAAGATAATGCCATTCATTATGAGTGATTATGACAGATGTTGTGATAAGTATGTCTTTCACCATTTCTCACAGGTTCTGCCCACTAGTAAGAGCAGTCACATGATCACCTTTACCTTCGCTAATGGGGGTGTGGCTACAATGAGGACCAGCGGTACAGAGCCCAAAATCAAATATTACACAGAGCTCTGTGCTGCACCGGGAAACAGGTTTTAAAGAGCTTCATCATTTCTCATTATCACTAAAGTGTTTAAGGGTGCCAAACATAATTACAAAAATGGTTCCAAACAATTCAGTATTCTTGAGGTCATAACAATTGTGTGGCATCTTTGGGCATCCATATATTTGGGAACAATCTTTGTTTTGCAGTTTTGTTTGGTGCTGCTAAGGTTGAAAAATGTTGCCTTTTTCTAAGCCCCGCCTTAAAAGTGTTACTGACCAATCCTATCTTACCAGCTGTCCACCATTTTTTCTGACAAGCGTTTGTATTTTTCTAATGAGAGTCTGTGGGAGTCAGGTGTTTGAGTAGTTTTAATTCAGAATTTTATAGAAATTATTTATAAAAATTTAAAAACGTTGTTGCCAAGTCACCTATAATTGTGACAAGAGGTGCCCATAGAGGAGATACACAGGCTGTGTCTCGTTTCGAAGGCTGGGTGCTAGGTAGAACGCGTCCTTTGAAGGCTGCAGTATACTGAGGGTGCTCCTTTTAAACGAGTGTCGTTTAAACAAGACGGCCTTCGTAGGACTAACGGAAACGGTTGCTATGACAGCACCCCACTCTTTAACAAGCGCGAGCGCTTTGAGTGAGAAGGGAACAAAGTCCCTCTGGAAGGGAATGTATGAGGTACATTTTAGGAGAGTTATAATGATGTAAAGAGATTGTACATGTGTACTTTTAGTCTACTACTTTATTTTAATAATATAGTAATATAATTGTACATATTATATACTCTGGACCATCTACTGAGGTACTTCAACTTGGGAATTAACATTCCTTGCGTTTGAACATCATATTTACGGGCAAATTGTCGTAATTTTTTTTTTTTTTTTTTTTTTTTTTGTACATTTCCGTCGAAACAAAGAATTGTTTGTTGTGAGTACCCAAGGAGGATACACCTCATGCATCCTCCGAATTCCTGTGAAAGAAGGTCGCATTCGAAGCAGGCCCGCATTAACCTGCCGTCAGGCCCTGGGGCTGAGAGGTTTTGTAGGCCCACAATAAAAAAAAAAGTCTAATGACCACGTTTGTCTATATACAACAAAAGCAGAAATAAGTTTCTCTCGGGGAGATATAGCCTAACAAAGACAGTATTCCATAAAAAAATCCACAACAATAAAAGTATTAATATCTTTCCCAACATGTTTTTTTTATTTTATATATAAACTCTTACTAACTGCAAGCTTTTGAATGGTAGTGTATAATGCTACAAAAGTTTCTATTTCAGATAAATTTAGTTCTTTTGAACTTTCCATTCATCAAAAAATGTACACAACTGTTTTCAACATTGATAATAATCATAAATGTTTGTTGAGCATCAAATCATATGAAAATGATTTCTGAAGGATCATGTGATGAAGACTGAAGTAATGATGGTGAAAATTCAGCTTTAATCGCAGAAATAAATTATATTTTATTGTATTATTACTTTAAATTGTAATAATATTTCATATTATTACTGTTTTTAGTATATTTTTGATCAAATCAATGCAGGCTTGTTGAGCAGAAGATACTTATGAACTTTTGAACATCCAACAGAATGATTCTAGCTTTATTTACCGATGTAGAATTTACCCTAAAAACAACTGGATGATTAATGTGACAACTGTGATAATAATGTTTGTTCCAAAAGACTTAATTAAATGCATGAAACTAGTTTATTAGATATTAAACATATAAATTGTGACAAAACAGTCTGTGTGTTGGTGGGGATTTTTCAACCATTTTAGTGCATACTATTTATACATAACGTTAGTTACGTCCAGTAGGAGGCGGGAAAGGACTGTTATGAGTGAGTAAGTCAGTCAGCAGACTAGTCAACCATTTCAGTGAAAAAGGCTGCTTTATTCAGGAACAAACAATGCTATGGCTATCAATGTCAATCATTGCTATTTCAAGAGTGAATCCCGCATAAATATGGCGCTCTTTAGATGTGGGGCGGGGCGTTTACATTTTGAAGAGACATGGGAACTAGCCTATAAACAAACTTAATATAAATTATTGTAAATAATTCACGAAATTTACCGTATCCATTTCATGCATTTAATCAGCTAAAATATCTGAGTGACCCCCCCTAAGTCTATTTTTTACTTCTTATGGGGGGTCCCGGATCCCACCCAGCCCCCCCTCAATTCGAGCACTGCTCTTCCCGCACTTGGTCCTCCTCTTTTCCAGGTAAGCGAGGTAAAGGTCCTCCGGTCTGTCCGTCCCCGGTTGGCTCTGCTCCATGCAGCCAGTCCTTGTCCTCTGCAGCGAGAGTTAACGGTCTCCCTCCTGTTTGCTTGTCCTCTGCACTGTTCATCGGTGCTCCGCTTAATGAGCTCGACTCGCCTTCATTTGCAGGTTTAAAAAATCCTGTCAGCTTTGGAATCTTTTTTAACAATTCCTTCTCACTGTTTTCTTTCTGTCGCAATATTTTTCGCTTATGAGCACCACTCTCAAACTTTTTCTTTCCCGACATTTTGATTTAGCTATCCGCTATCTTCTGTGAGTGACTATAAGCATAAATTTGAATAGACTACTAGAGTAGATGACAATGCATGCTACAACTGTTTCTCTACATTCTGATAGGCTGTCATATCATGCTTCCCACGTGGGTCACTTGTAAATTGGATCAATCAGCAGCTAAAAACATGAATATCAAGTGATTGACAGAAAATTCGACAAACTACAAAACAACGTGATTTTTTTTTTTATTGGCTTATGATAGGCCCCTTGTCTTCATAGGCCCTGAGGCTTCAGCCCCAGTAAGCCCGTGCATTAATGCGGGCCTGATTCGAAGTGTCCTGCTCGCTTTTCTGAAACGAGTCAGCCTCGATGACGTATATGGCCTCCGGAGGACGCAGCCTCCAAACGAGACACAGCCACAGTATTTTTTACTTCTTCCTTTTTTCAATCTTTAAATAAATCTTCAATTTAGAGCTAAATTAAAGCTATCAACTTAATATAACTGAACATTAATTAATTTAATCAGGTCATAAGAGGCGAAAATAAATAAAGAGTTCACAGCACGATATGAGTGTGTTGTAGACATATTATGAGCAGTTCTGTTCACTGACACTAATGTTATCAGGTGTGTAATCACTATCAAATGCCAATTTTTCCTTGTCAAGTGACTGTAATTGTTTGTCTCTATTCTGATTCAGTATTTAATCTCATTACGTTGATAACAATTAATTAAGACATCAGATAAAAATGCTTTTTAATCTCATTCTTCGTTCTAGCCCATATAAGAATAATATCCATTCATTTTATGAGAATATTTTGCAGAGCCGTTCACAGCAATCTCCTATTTATTCCTGTGGTAATTTCTTCAAAGCTTGTCTGTGAGTGCAATGGTAACTGAGAGGGTCAGAGCTGAGCAAAGGGTCGATTACACACTTCACCTTTCAAAACAAAAGACATAATCAATATCTTGGCACTTCTTTAATAATTCAGTAACATCACTTTTGGCAATTATTAACTCATTAATAATAATATAATTAATCATAACTCATTAATTATGCATAAACCTTCTAATTTTCTTTCTCTCTTTCCTCTAGTGATCTTGACCAGTTGAAGACTGAGTTGGATAACTTGGTTGATGCCATTGTGAGCAACTTCTTCCAACCTGAGAAAAACGGCTTGACTCTGAGACCAGTGTGACAGAAAGTACTGCAAAGAATTACAAATAAATTCAGAACATTCTACTTCCGCTCTTAGTCTTAACATACCATACCGAGCCACTCATATTAATGCTTACATACTCTTAAGTCTAAATCTGAGCAAAGTCTTTAATAAACACTTGAATTTTGATACCAGAAAACTTGATCAGAGCTGTAACCACATAAACATTACCATTGCCTCCTTAAAGTAATAGTTCACCCCAAAATTAAAAAAATCAAATTAATTACTCCTCCTCATGCCATCCGTTTAGGACGTCATTTCTACTGCATAACACCTTTCAGCTCTTTAGGTCCTCACAATGCAAGTGAATGGGTTCCAACATTTTGAAGCTCCTAATGCACATAAAATCAGCTTAAAAGTAATCCATACAACTCTAGTGGTTAAATCCATATCGTCAAAAGCAATATAATAGGTGTGGTTGAGAAACAGAATAATTCTATTTATACTTTATACTACTAAATATTTAAGTAATTTTTTTTATTATAAATTTCCAATTTCACTTCCACATTCTTCTTTTTTTTTGGGCGATTCACATTCTTCATGCATATCGCCATCTACTGGGCAGGGAGGAGAATTTACAGTAAAACATTACTTAAATAATGATCTGTGTCTCACCCACACTAATAATATCACTTCTGAAGATAGGGATTTAAACACTGGAGTTTAAACTGCTTTGTGGAGCTTCAAACGTTTGGTACTCATTCACTTGCATTGTATGTCCCCACAGAGCTGAAATATTCATCTAGACATCTTAGTTTATGTTCTGCAGAAGAAAATAAGTCACATCTAGGATGTAAATGATGAGAGAATTTTCATTTTTTGCGCGAACTATTCATTTAACCATGTACACTGTGTATAGCATTTTTACAAGTGTTTTTTTTAATGTATTTTCTTTTTTTTTTTTACCTCTCAGTTTCCTAAGCTAGGAGATGAAATAAGAAAAAGATAAACAACAACTTTTATTTGCCTTTACAACCTTGTGAATTGTGAATGTATTGATGTTGAAAAGGAAGAATGTTTGAAATAATGTAAAGGTCATTTAGTTCTGTAGAAAGATTGGTTGAGTTAATTGACATAAATTATTCCATATGCTGGAGCAGGGGACAAATATCTGGTTACAGTTTTAAAATGCAACCAACTGAAAAACCTCATACATCATGTGATACACAAGGGAAATACCGCAAAATAACAACTATTGAATGCAATCAGTAATTTTCTAATCCTGAATGGTTTTTACCAAAAACCATTTAAAAGATGGGACCGGAACTGACCGTAGTGCATAAAGAGCAAATTTGAAAGTATCTTTATACTTTCTGTTTATACATTTCTGGGACTGTTTTGTGCTGATGAAAGCAGTGCTATTTAAGTTCTGTAAGTGCCATAACCGCCTTATTGTGGAAGACACTGATATCTGAATTATATAGCAGGTTTACATAATTCCATAGCATTCTCATTCCATCTGTTCATGGTTTGTCAGTAAATGTTGATCAGCAATTTAAATGCCAAACCTGAGCAATTCATTCCATAATATATCTGTGAAGTAAGCAGGATTCGCATGTATGGAATATTTTACATTTGAAAAGAAGACTAAAGTCAACAGTATATTGAATAGTGACCTAATTGATTTTTTTGTGTGTTAGAATATAGCAACTAATTTTTTAGGCAAACGGTTTTGGGTCTGAAATTTAACAGAAAATACTGTACCTTTCAATGAACTCTGTAACACAAAATAAATCTCCTAATATATTAGGCCCAATTGCTAAGCCACTGGATACATGAATACACCTGTTCATTTGACATTTTTTAAATTTTTTAATTTAAAGCATTTCAGTTGCCTTTTCAGTTTAAAAATTAGTTCTTCAAAATTAACATTCTCACATCATTTACTCAACTTGATGCCATCCCAGATGAGTATGTATTTTTTCTTCTGCAGAACACAAAGATTTTAGAATAATACCTCAAATTTGAAGGTTCATATAATGTTAGTGAATGGTGACCACAAATTTGTAGCTCCAAAAGGCACACAAAGTTAGCATAAAAGTAATCCATAAGACTCAAATGGTTTAATCCATGTCTTCAGAAGCAATCCAATCAGTTTTGGGCAAGAACATCCCAAAATATAACTCCTTTTTTACTATAATTATTGACATTAGCAGACACCTTGACGATCATTATTTTAAGCTTGATTACACTTTCTAGCACAATCTAGCACTCTGCGCATGCCAAGAAATAGGAAGTGTAATCGAACTTGAACTCTTGATCGTGTCTAAAGACTGTATATTGTATAGTAAATGTATATATGTATAGTAAAAATAATTTATATTTTGGTTGGTTCTCACCTAAAATCAATTAGATCGCTTAAGAAGACGGATTAAACCACTGGAGTCTTATGGATTACATTTATGTTGTGCTTTTTAGAGCTTGCATTGTATGGACCTACATAGCTGAGATATTCTTCTAAAATCTTCATTTTTTGTTCTGCAGAAGAAAGAAAGTCATACACATCTAGAAAGGCATGAAGGTAAGTAAATGATGATAGAATTTTAATTTTTGGGTGAACTATCCCTTTAATACATTCTATTGATGCTTTTTTCTCAGAATTTTGAATCAATAAACAGCTAATTTTAACAATTAATTGTTTCTTTATCACTGTGGGAGTGTGTGAAGAAGGGTGCAAATTTGAGTAACAAATTACATAAACAAATACATATTTTAATTCCTTTGATCCAGCATTGATCCAACATCCTTGTTAGAAAAAGTATGTCCTTAGTGTCATTTACAGTACATGACACTGAATCCTTCAGTTTTTTAAGACCCAGGAATACCAGTGGTGTTTGTGCTTTGTTAAAATTTTGTATATTTAATTTTTAGGATGTGATCAATGGTTGTTACATTTTTAGTACTTCAAAAAGTAAATTTTTTCACGAGTCCTACATTGAGTTTTACTTTCCAGAGTATTAGAAATTATTAGAAATTAATCCATTACTCAAAGTTCAAGGTAAAGCTTATCTGTGAATCTAGACATAGTGAAACTATGTAGAAGGCAGATATTGCCTGTATGATTTGTCAAGGCCAGCAGAGGGTATTGTAGATCTATTATATATATATATATATATATATATATATATATATATATATATATATATATATATATATATATATATATATATATATACTGTATATATATATAACGTTATTATATTATTTTTTTGTGATATCTGTATATTTAATGCCTTGATTGTTATTTATTTTTAATTTGTTTTTATTATTACTTATATTTATACAATTTTTACTTTTCAAGCAAAATTGCTCAACCTTTCAGCACCTTTAGAGATGTATGAAATTAAATTTAGAAAATGTCATCATCATTTTTTATTTTATTTTTTTTAAATTTTTAATAATTTGGCATTCCTCTAAATTGTTTTTACATCTGTTGGTTTAACTCTACATTTGGTCTATATTTGACCAAGTTTATAATTAGTTTAATTAGTAATTGTGTCATTTATATTTTTTAAAACCCACAATTTGCCTGTTATGCCATACTGTAGTCTGGAGTTTACTTTAAGTTTGTTCTACACAAACCTGAACATACTGTAGATCAGAGCACTTCCTTTAACCTTGTGTCGTAAACGAAGAGCTGCTAAGGTCATGTGCGTTCACAGGACGCGCGCGCGCTGGAATAAATCGGGACAATCTGCGGCAGGTGTGGCGATGGATCCAGGGAAACTTTCCAAAAGGATTTACCAAATACACACTGTAATTACAGTTAACTGCGACTAAAATGTACATAGACTAGCAGCTCTATCGCTAAACCAAACTTAGACTTTTAGTTTTCAAAATAGCTATTAACATCAGAAAACGCCCATATGTTCTACTGCGAAGTGTAGGCCTAATTCCAAACAGACTCAGTGATTTTTATTTATTTGTTTTCTTTTCACAGATTGCCATCTAATGTACTGTAGCCTATAGTGCAGGCAATGTCTTCTATCTCTCCTCGCATCATAAGATGTCCATTCAAACGTCACACGAGAAGACTTCCTTAACGCGTAACCGAGCATAGCCTACATGTAATCACTCTACGGTCTCGTTATTGCCATTGTGAGCTACTGATTTAGTGATTACAGTAATCCATCGACTTCTTTTAGAGAAAGATCAGTCTGCAGAATGCCATCGGGTTATGACCATTATTATCAAAAACGAAACGGACCGTTATTCAAGCACTTCCTCTAGGAGTCGGTTCATTGAGTTCTGTAAAGTTGGAAATATATTCACAGATTTGAACTTCCTGGATCAATAACTCATTAGTGAAACGTTGTTAAAAATACAAACCTCTTTCCAACCGTAGTAAGATATACAACGAGTTACAACCTATTTTTCATCAATACTAGCCGTCCTCCGAGCTGGAGAATTAAAAGTGGTCTCTGCATGCTAGTGCGCAGGGACCGTCTACAAAGTGCAACTGCAAAATGCTTTTTCCCCCTAACTAAGTGTTGTAATATAACAGATAGGAGACCATTGATGTATGAAGTGATTTTGGTGACTTGTTGTGATAGAATGTTTTTCTAATAAAAATTCCCCAAAATGATGCAAAAGCCATTTTTTTCCTAAGTAAGTGTTGTAGTATAACCAACAGGAAACCACTGATGTGTAAACTGAATTTGATGGTACTACACTGTATAATAGTAAAGTTATTTAATATTTTTCCCAATAAAAATTCCCCCAAAATTAGCAAAATCCAATTTCTCCAATGGTGTAGTATAACCAACAGGAGACCACTGATGTGTGAATTGAATTTGATGTTACTACACTGGAAAACAATGGAGTGCGTACTCCGGGTGGGGAAGGAGGTATTGCCCCAAGTGAAGGATTTCAAGTACCTCAGGGTCTTGTTCACGAGTGAGGGGACAATGGAGCGAGAGGTTGGCCGGAGAATCGGGGCAGCGGGGGCGGTATTGCACTCGCTCTATCGCACCGTTGTCACAAAAAGAGAGTTGAGCCGGAAGGCAAAGCTCTCGATCTACCGGTCAATTTTTGTTCCTACCCTCACCTATGGTCATGAAGGCTGGGTCACTACACACAGACTAGGTCGCGAGTACAAGCGGATGAAATGGGCTTCCTCAGAAGGGTGGCGGGCTTCTCCCTTAGAGATAGGGTGAGGAGCTCAGTCATCAGTGAGGAGCTCGGAGTAGAGTCGCTGCTCCTTTGCGTGGAAAGGAGTAAGTTGAGGTGGTTTGGGCATCTGGTAAGGATGCCCCCTGGGCGCCTCCCTAGGGAGGTGTTTCAGGCACGTCCAGCTGGGAGTAGGCCTTGTGGAAGACCCAGGACTAGGTGGAGAGATTACATCTCCACCCTGGCCTGGGAACGCCTCAGGGTCGCCCAGTCAGAGCTGGTTAATGTGGCTCGGGATTGGGAATTTTGGGGCCCCCTGCTGGAGCTGCTGCCCCCGCGACCCGACTTTGGATAAGCGGTTGAAGATGGATGGATGGATGGATGGTTACTACACTGTATAAGGGTAAAGTTATTGAATATTTTTCCCAATAAAAATTCCCCAGAAATATACAAAAGCCATTTTTTCTTAATTAAGTGTTGTAGTATAACAAGACTACCGATGTGTGAAGTGGTTTTGGTGAAGCTACACTTTGTAAGAGTTAAGTTATTGAATATTGTTTTAGTATCGCTTTTCGGTGTTGCAGTTGCACTTTGTAGACGGTCCCTGCGCACTCGTCTCACAGCCGGCTGCACGCAGAGACCACTTTTATTTGTCCAGCTCGGAAGACAGCTCGTTTGGATGAAAAATAGGTTGTATCTTAAGGTTGTAAAGAGGCATCTTTTGTGTTTTAACAACGTTTCGCTTATGAGTTATTGATCAGTGAAATTCGAATCTGTGAATATATTTCCAACTTTACGGAACTGGTTCATTGTGCGTAAAGGTAAGCGAAAGTTGAAACTTTTAGTCTGTAAGCACAATATTTGGATTTATTGTAACACGGATAGTATTTATTATAAGATGTTAACGTTTTCAAACGAGCCTTTTCATAGCAAAATCTTGTATGCAAAGATGTCGCTGAAATAATCCTACAGTATGACATTGCCACATGTGCTTAAATTCTTGATATATGTTGTGTTGTTGTGGCCTTTGAGTTCAACCTTTCCTAAACGGACCTTTTCTAAACTGAGTTTAATCTACTCTACTCTACTTTCTTTTCTTTTTTTCTTTTCTTTTTGATTTGGCCATAGCTTGTTGTTAGAGAAACTTTCTGTTGACCCTTCTGTATATAGCAGAAGTATTCCTACATGCTTGGCTATTAATATCCACTTTGGACATGCACTACTTGAGGAACCGATCTCAGATTGTTGAAGTAGGAAATTTTCTACCAATATCACACATTGTTCAGCTTAACAACGTGACCTTCACTTGACATTGGTGGTTATCTCACAAAACAGCCACTTGATGCATGATTCTTCTAAAGCATTCTTATTGTTGTTGAAGAGCTTTAAAGTAGGGTAAAGTTCATTCAGAAGGGTGGATTACTATATTTATAGGCAATATTTCTACCCGAACTGAATTACTTTCTTTTGTGTTACCTAGTGGTTGATACAGTCATATTAAACAGTAGATGAAGCAACATGAAACACATTTTTGGTTACCCCCTAAAAATGTTTACAGCCTAATCTCTGTGTATTTTATTACAGTGTCCTTTGTTGACAGGGGATGTTGCCATATCTTATGTAAATGAAATAGGTTATTCAAAGGAAAATCAAGTATTTTTATTATGATTTTTAATATACATTTTCAAAAGTGTTTTTTTCATTTACATCTTCAGACTTGTAACTTGTATAGACAACACTGGAAAAAAAGATTAGTTGGCTGAACAAACATAGCATATGAAATAAATAGCTTCTACTCAGAAACATACGTATTTATAAAAAAATATATAAACACAAAATGTTAAATAGAAGGTGAACATAGAGTGATAAATAAAGTTAATGAAATAATTTTGAAATTGTGAGTTCCTTGAACCTCATTGTTTTAAAAATCCACAAAATTAAAAAATGTAAAGGTGCTGTAAGCGATTTTAGTCGTAATGAAAGTTCCAAAAGCTGAGCCTTGAATTAGCCACGCCCCCTTGCAGTCCAGAGATACCAAATGTGCTTTATTGAGACCAACACCGAGCAGAAGCAGTTGCCAAAAACAATAGCAGCAAAATAGCGCACTCAACTGACAAATGTTATGAACAACATGGCATAAAATTGGCACTAAGCCTCAATAGTTCACTGCAGCCAGAGGCGGATTGGCCATCAGGAGAACCAGGACTTTTCCCAGTGGGCCGGCAGTGAAACGGGGCCGCGATATGCCAAAGTGAGACGCAATATGAGGAAGGGAGCCACAAAACGGTGCCGCAAAATGCCAAAGGGGACTGCATTATGCAGAAGGGGACAGCGCAACACAAACAGGTCCTCCTCAGCGATAGCGACAACAGAACACAATACAGCTGCACACAAAACAGAGAACAGAACTTGCTAAACATGTCTGGAGAGTTTGTAGTCGAAGAATTTATGCATTTCTATGCCCAGCCTTATTTTTTATTACGAAGTACTCGGAAATCAAACAGAAATATAGTGGAGGCTACAGTCAGCCACAGTCAGACCGTGTCCTAAACTGACAGCAAACGACACGTGATAAAATGTATATTTTCAATAGTTTCTGTCCTAACCAGCAGATCTAGAGGGAACGGGCGGTCTAGCGTGCCGGAAAAAAACACGGCCTCCGCTGGACCTCTCTCCGCCTCGTGCGGGTATGTCTGCTGTTAACCGGCACACATCCAAAAACTTAAAAATAATAAGACTGGGCAAGAACTGCATAAAATCTTCAACTACAAACTCTTCAGACATGTTAACTAAGTTCTGTTCTCTGATTTGTGTACAGCTGTGTTGTGTTCTGTTTTCGCTATCGCTGTGGTGGACCTGTTTTTAGATAAACAAAGTGAGTTTTCGCTTGAACGCCCCAATTTCTCGAGGTTACTGCGTTAACTGTTGCTCTCGTACCCTATTATAGACACACGCAGGAGATAGTGTACATTAGTAACAGTGACAGTTCAGTGTACATTTTCACTAAATAGTACATTCGATTTTGGTTTGTTTCTCACCAAAACTTATTGTATGCTATCATAACAATCATGAATCTCATGGAATCATTTATTAGACATCTGAATAATTTTTTTGCCTTCTTTTGAAGCTTGAAGACGTGGTCACAATAAACTGCTATTGTATGACATCACTGAGCACAGTATTTTTTTCACAATTTCTTCCTTTGTTTGTTAAGAAATAGAAAGAAAGTCATATAAGGTTATAACAATACAGAGGTTAGTAAACAATGATTGAATTTTCATTTTTGTGTGAACTATCCCTTTAAGTTCTACTAATTTAAACCCATAAACCCTTGCACTTGAATAATTTAATCATGTTTGTTTGGTCATAAGGAATCTATTGGGGCATTTAATTAGTTGTTAATAAAAATTCTAAGAGATCTCAGCTCTTTTTAGTATTTTAACTTTAATTAATTGTTTCGTGTAAAATAAATATTAGGGTGATTAGTGTTCCCTTTGGTGAAGTTGAATCCTGTTCAATCCACATAATTTTTCCATATAGCTGAAGAGCTTTGTCTGCACTTCTTTTGGGGAATCAAGTTTAATGACTGACCTATGTCATGATGTTATTTTTGAGCCAATTAAATTTAGTAGAAACAATAATATAAATGTTAATTTAAAACAACATGCTATTAGTTGTTAAATCGTATTCATGTTACATACCTTTTTAAGTAAATAAAGTTGAATGAACTGATACAGTTGTGTATTTCTAATAAAGGTTTTCAAGTTATGCTGACATATTATGGGCAAAAGTTGAATTTTCATAAAAAGGACGATGCAAAATGCAACATATATATTTAAGGAAATCCAACACATAATTTTTTCCAGTGAATCTTGATAAGTGGATTGAATAAAAGCATGTCATCCTGGAAAGTGTTTTTGACTTTGTCCTTCTGTAACATTTTGAAGGGCTTTTAGAGTAAGCTGCAATAAGCCCCTACAAATGGCAGAGTTGATGAAGATGCCACTCAAATAGCTCACCACAGGGCATTAAAAGCCATTTGGACTTACTCAGAGAAGGAGATGTGGTTTTAGTTTTTTTAATTAGAGGTTGATCAAAATGATGACTGACTTTAGTGCACATGGCAACGCTGCATCACCCAAAATTGCAACTGTAAATTAATGTTGCTGTTTTGTTTTGTTGACTTTTATTTATTTTTTATTTTGAGGTCTCGCCTAATTCCTCAGACTTTGCCAACCCAGGGACATGGAGGGCATTTGTTTCGAGGCCAAATCCAGAGATGACCCAATCAAAGCTCACCCTCTCTGTTCTCTCGCACAAACACGTCATGGATTGGAGGATAAGAGACAGAGGGAGGAAGGGGAAGAGGGGATTCAGTACAGACTAACCCTGATTGGGTCATTGGCCATCCATCCAATGACCACCATGACCATGCTCCCCTGGGTAGTGGCTGAGATACGGAGACCCCGACTGGGGGAGAAGAAGAACTCTATAGAGGTCAGTTGATTTGAAGCTAATTAGATGTGATAATAAAAATGTATGTTATGATAGAAAACAGCATTATTAAGTCTTATTGTATACAGTATATACAATACATATGAATTAATTGTATTATTGCAAAGTAGAGTAGAATATAAAAGAGGTGATATGTGCTACTGTGATGGTACCATGGTAGTGGTATCAGATGATAATACCATGGTACTTTAATATACCATGGTACTGAATTATTAACATATTCATATACCATGGTATTTAAATGGAACTCAGAGGTACTTCAAAGACGACTATGGCACACATTTTTGTCAGAAAGTGTACCATTGTATTAAATTAATATTTTACCCAATAATGGAAATTCTGTGATAATTTACACACCCTCAAATAATTTCAAACCTGTAAAACTTTCCATCTTCAGTGGAACACAGAAGTATAGGTTAGGCACAATCATAACCTCAGTCACCATTTATTTTCATTGTGTTGTTTTCCATAAAAGGAAAGAGAATGGTGACTGACACTGCCATTCTGTCTTACATATCCTGTTGAGATGAATGGAAGAAAGAAAGTCATATGAGTTTGAAACACCATATGTACATATGAACATATCCCTTATGAACATATGAACATATCCCATATGTACATATCCCTTTAAAGGAACCTCTAATATAGACTGCTAAAGCTACACAGTATGCTAAAATTTTAAACTGATCTAATTGAATTACTATATATATATATATATATATATATATGTGTGACTGTTCCTCATTTGTTCAAGGTTCGAAATCAACCTGTGGTGCTGCAGATTTCAGCCAGCTCAGTGCGCTGCATTCTAGACACTGCAGGCCCAGGAAAGCCATGGGACCCACTGCAACATATGGTTCTGTTTGATCATAGGCCTCATCTTATCACTAAACTCATTCACAACAGCCAGGAGCCCAGCTATTTCGGCTGTCTGCTCAGAGAGAAGACAGCAGCATGCTATGTGTTCTGCTGTCAGGACCAGCTGCAGGTAAGGGGAGATTTGGCTGCATTTGTTCTCCAAAGTAGTTGAATTTTATGGAAAATTCTACCAAAAAAGAAGAAGAAGAAGAAAATTAGGGAATTATTTACTCACCTTCATGTCATTCCAAACCCGTATGAGTTTTTTCTAGTCAGTAGAGCACAAAAAGTTACATTTTTGCCATTATTATGAAGGTTAATGAGGACTTGGGCTGTCAAGCTCCTAAATGAAAAAAGCACCATTATAGTATCATAAAAGTGGTCTTCTGAAGCCATACAATAGCTGTGTGAGGAACAGACTGAATTTTGAGTTATGAATTACTTAACATTTTCCCCTCCAAACAGTTGACGACTGAGACCAGAACGAACCGATTCATGAACAAATCATTCAGACTGGTTTTGTGAACAGGATCAGTTGATTCATTTAGACGATTCAACTCAAGAGCAATTTCAGAGCATTCACGATTCAGACATCACTTCTTTTCTCTTTACATCAATTTCTCATTGACTTAAATGTTCCCCACAAAATCGCTATAGTATGGCTTCAGAAAACTTTGTAGATAGCATATGAGTCATATGGACCACTTTACGGTAATTTTATTGTGCTATTTTGTCATTTTAGAGCTTGATAGCCCTGGTTCTCATTCCCTTTCGTTACATTGAAAAGAGTGGTCAGGATATCCTTTACAGAAAAATCACACAGGTTTGGAACAACATCAGGATGAGTAATTAATGACAGAATTTTCATATATAGGTGAACTTATTCCTTTGATTAATTGAAAAAGGGCTTTTGTTATATAAACTAAATTGAATAGGAATGGACTCCTAGCTGTGTTTAACAATTTTCATGTGAATTTGTGGTTTTCTGATAAAAACAGGAGACTGGTTCACTGGGAGTGTTTACTGTAGGATGTTAGTTGTTATTCTCACAGTAAACTTCACTTTGAAGTGAATGTCTTTTGATGAGGGAAAGCTCCGAGGTCTAAATGCCAACTCTCCCTCTATGTGCTTGTGTGCCTCTGTGAATGTGGGTAAAAGAGTTTTGTGTAAACAGCACAATGGCAATAAGAGACTTAAGATAGTGTATTGTGGGAGGGTGCTAGTTATTTGCTTATGAGCCCAAGTCTAAAGAGATTGAACCTAAGTTTTTCTATTGTTGAAATCTCAGCCCCTAGATATGACTTGGGTCTAGGGTTGCTTTTTACCTTGGCAGTAAAAGCTTGGTGCCATTTTCGTTTCTTTTTGTGCTGGTTCCGCCTAGTGGCTGGAGTTTGTTTTGTGGAATAAAAATCCTTTGGGACAGTTGTAGATGCATCTGCATGTTCTTTATGTTTATGCCTCCTATTGGATGGAGTTTGTTTTGTGGAGTATTTTTAGCAGGACATTGGAATGATTACGTCATCTGCTGCACTCATGAAACAGCCGGCTCACTGAACATTGGTTTGACTGTCTGAGGAATCTGAATGGCTTTATTTATTTTATTTATTCATTTTATGTGTGCTGGTCCCACTAGAATTTTTTCTATTTTTGACACACAATACATATTTTCTAATATGTCAAAATGTAAAATGTTAATATGAGTGGATTATCTGTCTCCACTTGGAATGTGAATGGGATGGGGCACCCCATAAAAAGAAGGAAGTTTATTTCTTTTCTTAAATATAAGAAATATGATATAGTGTTTCTTCAAGAAACACATCTTTCTCCGCAGGAAGCTGAAAATTTTGGGAAGATATGGGGTGGACAATTTTCTTTAGTGTTGGCTCAAGTAAGAGCAGGGGAGTCATTACATTGATAAATAAACATCTACAATTCAAATGTCTCAAACAGATTAAAGATACATAAGGGAGAGTCATAATTGTTTTAGCAGAAATTCAGGGGCAAAGGTTGATTTTGGCTAACATTTATGCACCTAACGCTGATGATCAGGGTGTTTTTATAGATCTTCAAGGGATGTTGCAAGCTGCTGGCACCCCTCATGATATAATATTGGGAGGAGACTTTAATCTTTTGATGGACTCAGTCCTTGATCATAGTTAAGCAAAAGTGTGCAAGTCCCCTAAAGCAGTGATTCCCAACCCCCGGTCCCCGGACCGGTGCCGGTCCATGGACCCGTTAGTACCGGGCCTTGAAATATTCCCAGAATAATTTTTTTTTTTTTATAATAATAATAATTGTCTTTTTTAAATGCTTTTTTAAGTGATACGAGTCTTACATGTCATGTTATTTAATCCAAAACATAAACAATAAATAGATTAAAATGTGTTTCTTTGAGCGCCTTGCGATTGCTTAGCAACGCGTCGTATCTGAACGGACTGCAAAAAAAGCGCGTTGCACCTGAAGTGACAGAGATGTATGTGGAGAGATGAGCGGGCCTCAGCAAACTTCAATGGCTAATTTCATTGTGGACAGTTCTGGTAAAAGGAAAGGCGATGACCAACTCGAAAATAGCGCGAGAGAGAGAAAAAAAAAAGTCAAGCTTCAATCGTAAATACGATACCTCATACATTAGGTATGGATTTACGACAACAGGCGATTCCGTGGCGCCAAATCCGTTGTGTGTTATTTGTGGTGAAAAACTCTGCAATGAAGCCGTCAAAACTTCAGCGGCACTTAAACACCAAACACCCAACTCTCAAAGACAAAACGGAGGAGTTTTTCGAAAGAAAGAAACGTGAGTTGGACGCTCAGTGGCAAGTTTTGATATCCTCAACATCAGTAAACGTAGCTGCAACTAAGGCGTCATATTCTGGTTGCTCACCGAATAGCTAAAGCTAAAAAAAACATCTTTTTATACTTTTAAAAATTATTGGCTGAAATCACTGTGTGTTTGCTATTGTATTCTGAAACTGTCTGACTGTTGAAACTGGCTCTTATTTTCATACAATTAGCCTTTGTTGTCACCTGTTGGTGAGTGAAAACACTAAGTTGCTCTTGAAGTGATTGTCTTTAGTGGTTCTGGAGAGATTTGACAGGTGAAATGGACTGGTATTTTCATACAATTTGCCATTACTGCCACCTGCTAGTGAGTGAGTGCTGTGTGAGTTGCTTTTGAAGTAGACCTAATTGTATGGGAGAAAAGGGAAACATTTTGTGAACCGGTCTGAAAGTTTAAAAAGATTGGTATATTCATACAAGTAGCCTTTGTTGCCACCTAGTTCATTATATGCAAATAAATGATTGGCTGTTACTGTTTTACACAGTGATATGTTCCAAATCCAAACGATGCATCTTAAAATTGAGGCATTCAAATTGACAACTGGTCCCTGGAATTTTTTTTATGAATATGCTGGTCCCTGGCACAAAAAAGTTTGGGAACCCCTGCCCTAAAGCAACATTGACACTTCACAGGATGTGAAAAAACTGGGTCTTACAGATATTTGGAGACTTTTGAACCCATCTGGTAGGGACTATACATTTTTTTCATCAGTCCATAAGATTTATTCTAGAATAGATTTTTTTTTAATTTCTTCTGTCGTTGATTGCTCAGTTAGAAAATCTTAGTCTTCAGATCACGCCCTAGTGAGTTTAGAGGGGTTACCACATATGGAGGAAAATAAATAGTCTGCGCTTTAATTAATTCCTTTTGCAAAATCCTGATTTCCAACAAATGTTAAAGGCTGAAATCAATGTTTATATGGAGACCAACTGGTCCTCAGTATCCTATGTGAGCATGGCTTGGGAGGCATTTAAGGTGACTCTTAGGGGCTGGATCATACATTATGCCTCATTCATCAAAAAATCCAAAGCACAAGAACTCGTCGAGTTGGAAGAGAATATTAAAAGTACTGAGACAGAACTGAAGCGCCGAATGTTGTCTGATGACCGGATTGAAATACAGATATAATAGTCTTTTCTTGCGGAAGGTGGAGTTTTGATTATTTAGGGCAATGCAGTCATATTTTGAGTCGGGGGTCAGAGCAGGGAAGCTTTTGAGCTACATAGCTGGCTACACTTTTGTTAGAAGTTTATAAGAATCACCAAAGAATGGAAAGCTTCCGCCAACCATAACAAAAGCCCAGATCAGTCTGAATCTTAAAAAGGACAAAGATCCAAGTGAGTGTAAGAGTTACTGTCCAATTTACCCTATCCACCTAGACGTAAACATTTTGGCTAACCGATTAAGTTATGACATCTCTTATACATACAGGTCAGGTGAGGTTCATTCGGGGCTGCAGCGCTTCTGTTAACATTAGG